>JAANSM010004377.1:0-11425 GCA_036850725.1 Orchesella villosa
TCATTACAGATGCTATATCCAGTTATAACGCTGGGCGTACCATCACAATAAATTTTCAAAGAGCAGATCCAGCTTTGAAACCTGAATATTATCAGCTACTTGATTTCACAACTTATAAATCTGAATTCGATAAGTTGGAGCTTTCAATGCACGAAAAGTTGTCTCTCCAAGTAACAGAACAGCCGGAACCAGTCATTCAAACGAAGATAAAAACACGCTCAATGAAAGTCCGGTTGCACAACTTCAACAATGTTTCGGTAGTTTCTGCTGAACTGAAAGTTTATTTAATACCCGAATCAACTGCAAAAAGCATCATAGAAGCGGGCACTACGCCAGATATTCCTGTGCTTGCTGGAAAACTTCAGGCAGCAGGAGAGCCAACCTTAACTGAAGAAGAAGAAGAAAGTCCATGGCTCCAACCCCGGAGTAAAAGACCATGTGACGATTCAACTTCAAAGATTTCCTGTGACAATCAAGAAGGTTTGAATCTTAAATTCAGAAGCAATTCTCCTAACCCAAAGCATTGGGATATAGAAATCCCCTTCAAAATTTTAAATGTTGTGAGAAAAAACAAAGCTAAGGTGAAAGCTGGAGAAAATGAAAGTAGTGAGCTTGTTGCGGGTGAAAAGTACTGCTTTCTTTTTTTGTCGGAACTTCCTACAGAAATTGAGAATGATAGTGTTAAGGTATGACATTACAAACAAACTAGAAGTATAGTTTGTATTTAAATTATTTCCGGAAAAAGTTAATATAACTAATTGCGCAAACATTAGGTGTGGACAACCTCTCTGCCATTCATTGTGACTACATATTCAGGACACAGAGAAATCGCTTCGTGCGTCATGGCATGGGACAATGCGTTTCCATTACCTGGAAGAACTGATTTTGGGGTTCGACAAAAAGCAAAATTGGACCAATTTACTGAAATGTTGAAAGGATTTTTTAACTTGAGTGTGGGCAGAGAATTGAAGCCATACCATGTGACGTGCCTTGAAGAAAAATTGAAGGAAATCAGGTAAGGGTTTTCTCTCAGAAATATAAATATGGACGGTTTGCATTAAGAGCTATTTTTGGGAGCGGGTTTTTTGACGATTTTTTCATTCTCGTAAAAATAAGCTCATCAAATTTTGTAGATTCATGTGGTTTCAGAAACTTTTGACAATGCAAAACAATTTGCTAGAGTCGTTTCAAAACACCAAAATGGCTGATTTTCTCCAAAATAGCCATGTTCAAGGGTCATTTTCGGGAGGTTCCTATTCTTTTTCCCTAAATGTTTTTGTCATTTATGAACAAGGAACACTAGTAGATTCTTCTAATAAAATAAACCCAATGGCTTGTTTTCATATTTTTTAGAAAATAAGTCATGAAGTTTTGACTTTCAAGATTGCATGGAATTCTTTACCTCGAATTTGTGGGTGCATAAGCATTTCAAGTGCAAGAGTACTGAATATTATTTGAATTTATATTTGATTACGTTTAAAATGAGTTCCCTATCATCACTATCGGCTAATATTTGTCAAAGTTACAAGAAAAAGTGCGAAATCTGCATGAAAGTTGGAGCAGTCAGGCAATGTTTATGCAAAAATCCCTTGCAAGCAAACGAAGAGTTGTGTGACCTTGAAGTAAATGTAGGAAGGCACTATATGAGTTGATACATCATAAACCAAGTACGAATGAAAATCGTCATATTCATGTCATAATGGTAGCATTTTGAAAATTGTGCACCAAATATGGTCGAATTTTTTTCACAATTTTCAAAAAAAATTTGCATTGTCAAAAGCTTCAAAAACCACATGAATCTACGAAATTCGATGAGCTTATTCTTATGAGAATGAAAAAATCGTCATAAAATCCGCTCCCAAAAATATCCCTTATGACAAACCGTCCCTTGAATTTTGAATAACGCTGCGCTGTTGAAATTAAAAATTACATCGAATTTGTTTCAGTGGAAATGATTTTCCTGACATTCCATTGACGAAAATAATGCAGGATGTCGGAAACTCTTCATTTTGGTGTTGGTTTTACCGAACCACATTAATATTGAACCGCTATCTTAAAGATCTATGGGATGGGGGCTATTTTAAAGCCTTCATAAATTTTGAAATGGCTGAAAAGCTATTGAATGATAACGGCGCCGTTCCGGGATTATTCCTACTTCGGTTTTCGGATGAGGAAGCAGGAGCTGTATCCATAGTTTTCGTGCTAAACGATAAAACCATCTACAGAATTGGGCCATTCGAATTTTATAAGGATAAATGTATTGCACAGTATTCCGTAGATCTGCTTCGAAATTTAAATGGTATATATTTTTCAAGTGGAGAAGACGTTTTAAGCTTGGTTCTTACAGAGGAAAATACAAGAGTAGACAAGAAAACAGCATTTAAGGGGTTTTACAAATATGCGGACGACAATAAACTCCAGGTAAAGCCTAAAATACGGTATTTCAGAATGAGATATGGGTTAGAACCGAGCAGCGTTCGTAATCAAAGTAGCAACCCTAACCCTCAAGAAAATGCAAATGTTCTTACCGCTTTATTTGATGATTCTTCCTTTGCTGTGAACGCAGCACCTACTTTCGTTGCAAGGTAACCAGTTTTATTATATGTACTTAATAGTATTATTTTTTTTAACTCTAAAGTAATGTATGACTAGTGTAATTATTGAAGATTTTTTATAATTTAGGAGAACAAAGAAAAAGAAATGGTACAAACGGATTTTACCACTAAAACCAAAAACTCCCGGGTTCAAATGGATTTTTGGGTTCAGACGTGTTCAAACTGGTACTAAGGAGCAAAGTGAGAGGTCCGTTTTTCATAAATTGTAAATATAAAATAAATGATATAAATCATATCATTCGATTCTTCAATCATACAAAGGAACTATGGAATGAGTAGGTAAGGACGAGAACGTATGTAGGTGTGTTTACATCATCATTTTCAATAAATCCATAGGAAGGAGTTACTGCTTTTATCATGCTTAAATCTTAAAGACAGTTTCAATACATTTAGCTTGGCATCTATTACTACTCCGTAATAGAATTAAGACCTTTACAACTACTCGTATATAATCATTATAATTGTGCAGAATCGAATTGTGCTTGAGTCGAATTGTTATAGTCGTGATTCTGATATAAACAATGATAAGTTGTTTTGAAAATAAAACATGGAATAATGTTAATTATTATTATGACAATGAATCTATTATGAAGCGTTTATATCTAAATCATTTTAAGGCACTACAAACTACAACGCTGGGAATTATCGGAAGAAGATTCAATTAAAAAATCACGTACATACATAAATATATCAGAAATGGTTAATCATAGTCAACAGAGTCATATTAATTTTTAATCATAATCCAACCAACAGGTTCCAGCATTGATAACTATGCATCTTAATGCAATATTATTGTGACTGGAAAACAATCAATCACTCGCACACTTTCAACGTTACCTGTATCATAATCACATATTGTTTAACAATTCACGTAACTTCGGTTTTGTATACACAAAGTGAATATTGGACATTGATTAAATGATTAAGTAAACTTATGCAATGATGGGAATACCAAGCCGAATCCATGATATTAAACAGAACATTTAGCTAAGCTGAAAATTCTGCTTTATCATCATCACAAGCATCAAATCTGCATACAAAATATTACATTGATCTAAAAGTATTCTTGCAATCGGAAAACTGACAGAGATTGACTGATAATCTTTATCCTATCCAGATCCAACAAGAGATTATTTAGTATTAGGGTAACATGTAAGCCACATTGAAATTGAAATGGTTATATAACTAAACATTCTGAAGTTTCGGTAAATAAATGGAATGATAAAGAAGCTCACTGGGTCAGTTTTCAATCGATGTTGTGCCGGTCCACTTGTGCAAGTGTTTATTCCAAATAATTTTCATTTAAAAATTATGACGATTCCATTAGGTTTCATAACTCGCTACGCCATTCCCTTGGTGGTAGCCACTCTGTTTTTAGGGGACGTAGATGTTCCCCAACAAGTTGAAATTTTTGATAAAACACAAAGGCTAACGGATGAAACCTTGAGTAAAGCAAGAGGAGAAGGGGAAGGTCCCCCTGAATCCTTTGATTACATCATTGTGGGTGGTGGTTCAGCCGGCTCTATATTAGCTAACAGGCTGACAGCTTCTGGAGAAAATCGGGTACTTCTCCTTGAAGCTGGAGGTGATCCAAACCCAATTATGGATGTCCCTTTCGCCCAAAGATTTTACTGGAACTCGGTAATGGACTGGAATTACACAACAGTGAAGCAAGATCGCTCTTGTCACCTTTTCGGTGGGAATTGCATTTGGCCCAGGGGAAAGGCTCTAGGTGGAAGCAGTTCTGTCAATGGATTGGTTTATAATCGTTGTAAACCTAAGGTAAAAGCTAAAGAAAAATTCTTTATGAAAATCCCATGATAAAAGAGCATGTCAACATGTTTTTATTTGTTCATCAGGACTACGATTCATGGGCAAATTTTACTGGGGATCAATCCTGGAGCTGGGCAAATGTCAAAGAAACTTTCAACAGCATTGAGGATTACCACGGTTTTCATGAAGCAACTGCAGGATCTAATCATGGGTATGGTGGAGAAATGTATGTTGGAACAATTGACTACCTTCCTGGAGTAGAAGTTATTGAAGAAGTTTTAAGAGAAAAGGAAATCCCAATTGGAGATCTGAATGGAGGAGACGAGTTTACATATGGCTTTTCAAAAATTGATTATAATATCAAGGATGGCATGAGATGTGGAACTTATCAAGCATTCCTTGAGCCAATTTTAAATAGGACCAACTTGGTCATATATAGATACGCTTATGCGATCCGAGTAGAAACAATTTCTGAAGGGAATACACGCAGCGCTATTGGAATTACTTATGAAAGACATGGAGAAATCCGTACCGCTATGGCACAAAAGGAAGTTATTCTTTCAGCAGGAGTTGTGGAAAGCCCTAAAATTCTCATGTTATCAGGAATTGGACCAAAGGAGCATTTGGACGAAATAAACGTAAATGACATTCTTTTACTCGTGTATCAAATTTTAAATTGTCGTGTAAACTTGTCATAAAAATTTATATTTTTATAAAAATTCCATTAGATCACTACCCTTGTAGACCTTCCAGTAGGAAAATATCTTCAAGAACATCCTGGTATGGATGTTCTTGGAGATACCGGAGGATTCACTCTTAACACAACTTTTGGAACTAATTTTAACACGACAGATAATCTCCTCCAATTTCTCGAGAACGGAACTGGACCAATGAACGGCTTTTTATATGACAGTGGCGACTACGCACCTCAACTCATGAATGGCTATTTAAACAGTGGCCTAAATAGTGATCAAGCTTGGCCAGACGTGTACATTTATATTCATGAAAAATTAACGCTGAATCCAGTGGTAAGGGAGGAAATGTATTTTTCACTGGAACTTGTGCGTGTAAACTCAACAGGAAGTATTAAGTTGGCAAGCAATGATCATAATGATAAACCTATTATTGATCCTAACTTCTTTGAGGATCTGAATGATATTGAAAGAATGGTTGATGGTAAGAAAAAAATTCAGAACGTTAAATTATTGTTATTGTTAAATAATTCGAGTTGAAATTTAGTTTGAAATTTTTTTGATTTCAGTGATTTTGATTATGATGGACGTGTTCATGAATTCAACAACATTTCAAAAATATGGAATTCAACAAATGGATGTTTATGAGCCATGCAGTGGAGAAGAATTCTTATCAAGAGATTACTTCAGATGTTTGGTTCAGCAAAGATCATTTCCATATTTCCATCCTACTTCGACTTGCAGAATGGGACCTGATGCTTCTGTTGCAGTTGTTGATTCAAAACTTAAGTAAATTGATTTAATTTAATTTAATTAGTATAGACATTCATGTGAATTAAGCTGTTAAACTGAAATATTACCATGAAATATGTATGTAACTGAGTTAACCTTTAACATTGACCCATTTATTTACAGAGTTTTTGGTGTGGATAACTTGAGAGTAATTGACGCATCTGCAATGCCATTCGTTCCCAGTGGAAATACTAACTTGCCATCAATGTTGATTGGAGCTCGGGGTGCTGAACTAATCCTATCTGGACAGTAGCAAACTATATATATAATAAATATATTGGATATGATTTTTCCTTTAATTGCAATACATTCCAGGTTTTTCACGCCGGTTCAATAAAAGTATAACTTTTGATTTGATTTCAAAGCTACCACAAATTAAAGTATAACAGAAAGTGATGTGATAAATGATAAAGTTTTTTTTATCACATTCAGTTCAATTTTTCATCGTCATCTTTGACATTTTGAGGTTAACATACAAACAAACCCTATACTACTGAATATTACATGCACAAACAAGATTGAAAACGAGTTCTTTATCAAAATTATATTACATACACACCTCATATTTTAAAAAATAATGTAAAAAAACATTTGAGTTACCGTAAAGTATTATCAATATTACGAAATTTGTTGAGACGATAGTCAGTTCAACTTGTCCTTGTCCTCTCTCTTCAAGAAACTTTTTGCAAAAGTTTAATTAATTTTGTACACATATTTTATTCCTTATAATTTTGTAACTGCTTAAAAAATGACAATTCCCTTAAATTTTATATCTCGTTACGCTATCCCTTTGGTGGTAGCAACTGTATTTCTTGGGGATGTGAATATACCTCAACAAATCAATATATTTGACAAAACGCAAAGGCTTTCAGATGAAATCTTAAGTAAGGCGCGAGGAGAAGGGGCGGGTCCCCCTGAATCCTTTGATTATATCATTGTGGGAGGAGGTGCGGCAGGTGCTATATTAGTTAACAAATTAAGTGCTTCGGGTGAGAATCGTGTCCTTTTACTTGAAGCCGGTGGGGATCCAAACCCAATTTTCGATGTCCCAAATGCACAGAGATATTTCTGGGATTCAGAAATTAACTGGGATTATACAACAGTGAAACAAGAAAGGGCTTGTGGTAGGTTAGATGGATATTGTGATTGGCCACGGGGAAAAGCTTTGGGTGGAAGTACTACTGTGAATGGATTGTTGTACAATCGTTGTAAACCGAAGGTAATTAATAAATTCATAAATTATAACGAAAAAATAATGCAATTTTTTTTATAAAGCAAGTCGAGTTTTAAATATAATAAATAATATCTACAGGATTACGACGCATGGGCAAACTTTACTGGGGATCAATCCTGGAGTTGGGCAAATATCAAGGAGACCTTCAACAGCATTGAGGATTATCACGGTTTTTACGAGGAAACTAATGGTACTAATCACGGGCTTAATGGAGAAATGTATGTTGGAACACTCGACTATTTACCAGGAATTGAAGTTTTTGAAGAAGCTTTGAAGGAGAAAGGAATTCCTACAGGTGATCTCAACGGAGGGGAAGAGTTTACTTCTGGTTTTACAAAGATTGATCATAATATCAAGGATGGCTTGAGATGGGGAACTTATCAAGCGTTTCTTCAGCCTATTTTGGACAGACCTAATTTAGTCATTTATAGATATGCTTATGCAATTCGGGTGGAAACAGTTTCTGATGATAATGGTACACATAGAGCTGTTGGGGTTACGTATGAAAGACATGGAGAAATCCGAACTGTTTTGGCACAAAAGGAGGTGATTATTTCTGGTGGTGTTGTGGAAAGCCCGAAAATTCTTATGTTGTCGGGGATTGGGCCAAAGGAGGACCTTGACAAGTTAAATGTAAAAAGCTTTAAGTTTTAATTTAAAAATTTAAGCCATTCACGTAAAAAATTGTCGTGTAAGTCTGACAAATTTCTTTTTTTTACCTAGATCACTACAATTGCTGACCTTCCTGTTGGAAAATACCTTCAAGAGCATCCAGGTGTAGATATTGTTGGAAGCAGTGGTGGTTTCTTTTTAAATACGACGTTTGGCAGAGATTTAAGTTCACCTGAAGCTATTTTACAGTTCATTCAAAATGGAACTGGGCCCCGGAGTGGGTTTGCTTTTTATGGAGGTGGCTACGCACCTCAAATTATGAGGGGATACCTGAGTAGTTCTCAAAACGAAGATAAAGAATGGCCAGACGTTCATATTTACATAAGAGAACGATATTCACCTCCACCAAATGAGACGGAGGAGATCTATTTTGCTGTTGATGCCATTCGACCCAAATCTTTTGGAAGTATTAAATTGGCAAGCAGTGATCATAAGGATAAACCCATTATTGATCCTAACTTTTTTGGAGATCTTGACGACATTGAAATAATGGTTGATGGTGAGAAAATTTTCTATAGAACTCAGATAGATGGAACGGTTTAGAATTCCTTACAAAAATCAAGTGATGCATTAATTTTATTTGCAGTAATTGAGACTATGATGGATGTGTTTATGAATTCAACCACGTATAAAAAATATGGAATTCAACAATTGGATTTATATGAACCATGCCAAGCGCAAGAGTTTTTATCAAGGGATTACTATAGATGTATGGTTCAGGAAAGGGCCACTCCTTACTTTCACCCAACATCCACATGTAGAATGGGACCGAATAGTACAGTTGCTGTTTTGGACTCTAAATTGAGGTAAGCTTTGTTTTCTTTATTTCATACATTTTTATGCTAAGTTCAAGCATAATTTGAAATGCCTATATATTAAGTAATGGTGTCACAAAAAAATATTTGATTTTTCTTATTTCAGAGTCTTCGGGGTTAATAACTTGAGAGTTATTGACGCATCTTCAATGCCATTTATCCCAAGTGGAAATACCAACATGCCATCAATGTTAATTGGTGCTCGGGGTGCTGAAATAATTCTTGCTGAGCAATAGTTAAGTCAAAATATTAGCTTGGATGCCATAATAAATATGTTTAAAAAGTTGTGCGTTTGTGTAAGTTGCTTTTAATATTTATTCATGAGGTTTTACTGAAGCATCATATTGAAGCGAATTGTTTAGACGTAATTTTAGAACCAAAATTTTAAAATTTGGTTATACAGGTTTTACAAATTATTACATCGATCTCGAGTGGCACATCTATTACTTACATAATATTACTTGTAAGAGCAAAAATATTGATCGGCATATAAATTTTCCATATATAACACTATGGAATCAAACAGTTTGATTATCAAACTAATTGTATTTCAATTTCAGCAGTTTTTATGAGAACTGACTCAAGAAAATAGATTTTTAATGCTGCGTAATCTTATAAAGTTCATATAACTTTTATCTTGAAGAGGTGGTAGGTTGAGCAGAATTGAAGACGAAAAATCTGAACAGTGAAATCTGTCGAAAGCATTAGTTCAAACGAGCCCAGCAACTGAACGAATGTTTTTACCTGTTTGCTTGACGTGAGGAAATTTGTAACATTGAAGCTAATATAGAAAACGACAAATGTAAAAAAACCACCACCTATACAACGCTGACATTCTTGCAGTAAATGGTCGAGATCAATTGTCTTTCACTTCAAGCGGACTGTGAGTTTACACAAAATAAATTAAATGATGCAATGACTTCGTCGATTGTGAATACTGTGTGTATCCAATATCCAATCACCAAAATGTCAACGTAGAATGGTCAGAGCACTCATCTTCAAAGAACCAAAATTTATGTTCGTCATGAACTGATTTGTTTACTTATCATAAGGATAATTGTCAATAACATGAAGTCATTAACAGCATGAGTGTATGACACTGATATACATCTTACTTTTTATCAGATTGCGACAAAATAATGTTATCCAAATGTTAGCGTTTTAATTATACTTCCAATCCAACAATCAATCCTACATCATCTGATCAGATAGATTGGTCAAGCTTTCTGATATAATAGGAGTATACAGGAACTTGAAATATTCGGTGGGTGACGTATAAATAAAACTTGACAAAAGCGCTTGAAAGTTCATCAGAATAAAATCTGGATCCAGACGAGTGACAATACATTTTATAAAGCGTTGTCCACTTTAAAAGACAACATGGCACTGGCTAAAGTAGCAATCTCGTCAGTGGTCTTTACCGCGGCTTTTCTTCGTAAGTACCAGTCCTTTGCAATAAAATGCATTGCGTAAAAAATATTTACTAAAATTATGAATTTTGTAATTGAGTTCAGAGGCCAAATAAAAAAAACAATAAAAACCGATTTTTCTTTTCAATTCAAAAAGTTTCAACAGCATCTCCGATTCAAATTCAAGCTGGTTTTGAAATGTTGGGAACAGTCGAAGGAAAAATATTTGTGAGACCAATTGACGGACCAGGATCTGACAATCTAACATTTCAAGATGCAATTGCCACATGCCAAGCAGCAGGTTACAGAATCGCCACTTTGGAAAGTAAAGCTCAAAATGATGTTGTAGAACCTTACACTGGTGGAGAGTATGGCTACCGTTGGTCCTGGATTGATGGAATAGATCTTCAAACTCCAGACGTGTTCTTTTCGGTTAATACTGGAAAGAACCTTACTTACTTTAGCTGGTCTCCTTTCGGAACTAATCCGACTATTGGAAAGGATGACTATAATTGTATTCGTACTTCATGTAATGCGATGGCGTGTGGGTGGGTTGATGTTAGGTGTACTGATAGATATAGTGTAATTTGCGAGATTCGAGTGGCAGCATAAAACCAGAAAGTTGTTGAGTAAATTTGACGACTTCAATTTTTTAGCAACATTTTATTTAAGTACTCGCTTCACTTGTGCAGGACATGTAAATTGTATGTAAGGAATAATACCGTTGCGTTGTATGGGTTTTATATAAAAATAAGAATTTTTAATTTTGTTTTATTTAAGACGGATAAAATAAATACAGTTTCGAGCCAGTAAATAGCATTATGTTGTGAAGTGGGCTTGTTTGCAGTATGGATTACATTTTGCATTGAGAAGGTTGCTTCCAGAGATGGCAAGTGGGTTATAATGGGCAGGTGGGTTGCCCGTTAAAACCCGGGTTTTAACGTACCCAGCCCACTAAGGTTTGCATGGGTTTTTACGGGCTAAAACGGGTCGATAGTTTAACATACAAATCCATCAAATTTCACTGAAAAATTGTCAAAATAAGACAAGAAAGACGCTTAAAATGCATAAACGCATTACTTTGTAGAGTTATTATAGCTTCAGTTATTAATATGTAATTATTTTAGTATCAATACTGAAGATATTTCCGTATTTTTTGTAACATAAATACTTTTAACCCACAATATAGATATAATGAACATGTAGTAAATTTATAATTATTGAAAATGGCAATCGATGACAGTAGTTATATAATAATAATAGATAACTATAATAATAGTTACTGATACTATCATTGGTGAATTCCTTTACAAATCGAATGTCTAATTATCAGCTAGGAGTAGATTGTCGGTTATGGTATGCTAGAATGCTCCCAGCATAGCCGTAAATGGACTACCCAGTTTGCCCGTTAGTACCCGTTTTA
>JAANSM010004378.1:0-11425 GCA_036850725.1 Orchesella villosa
AAACTAAGTAGATACCGGAAGGAAAATGGCCTAATTTACTTCCTTCTTCAAGGTGCTACAAAGTCTTCTTCATGGGTGTTTAATGACAAAGTATTCCGACTGTGTATTTAAGTTATGCTTTGTTTATACTATTCTACTCTATATAATATACATTATAAATAAATATTTTCATCTTCTTAGTTCTTAGTATAATGAAAATGACCTTATTTTACAAGTAATTTAAGACAAAGCCAAGGTTGAGCTGAAGACTGACGATGAACGAAAAGTTGTTTATTTTTTGTCACTGTTATTTCTTCTTTTTTTTGTACCATTGCAATGTAAATAGCAAATGCAGATAAATCTAGTTTAGTGGAATTTGAATTGCTGTAAACTTACTTCTCGATTCGATTCTTACTACGGAACAAATTATATGGCAAGATGGTCACATCATCAGCACGTATTACTTCTTTTGGAAAATATGCTGTAAATGGAATTCGTACATCATTTACGAACTCAAATTATTACTGTCTAAATTATCTACCGGGAATGGTACGAAAATATGCAATCTCCCATATATTTATTTGTTTCAACCGATTCAAGAAAAACAAAACTGTGAAAATATTTTAGAAGACCAAATTCGACCTAGTACTTAAAGCATCTCCGTTTTTAAGGTATTTTTATCAGAAAACAACGAAAGCCCATTAAAGGAGATTAGCACGTTTTCGTATGATCGATAAAATAACTATAAAAATGTGACTACGGAATGTCTACTTTAGGATAAATGCACAAAATCATTTTCATGCATGAAAAGTAAATAATGTTATCCATAAATACTGTTTCTGTTTTTCTTTTTCTGCATTCGTTGCATTTAAACAACCTAGACCGTGACACGGCATGACATACTGTAGGTGGAGAGTATACAATATAACTGCTTCGGTATAAAAAAAAGTGTTTTCTGTCAAGAGCACTTCGCATTTGGTACTGTACTCCTCATTTTGAAAGTCACAAAAACACGGAGGAGCTCAGCCAAATGTACCGATTAAATTATTGTGGCAGTACAAAAGTCTTAAAACAAAACAGGGCACACCTTGTACGCTTTGACAATGACAAGAACTCAACAAGTGCTCGTTTTTTTCTATCTTCAATTTGGACTCACACTAGAATGTCGAACTATTATAGAGGTGGAATTCAAATAAAATTTGCTACATGTAGAGAGAACAATAAAATCGCTACTCCAATTTTCACTACGTTTAATAGGCAACGTTTTAAGCACTTGAGCATTGTATTTGCGTCCCTTTTCAAGCAAACGCGTTCTCAATTTAATTGTTTGGCTAGAATAGAAATGACAATTGTTCTTCCTTTCATATCAACCTTCAAAAAAACAACAGTCTTCTTCTCGACCTGATAACAATCACAAGTATTAGAATTATATAGGTATGCAATGATATATATAAATACAAAAACGTTTTTAAGTACATTTTGGTTTTCCCTTTTTGCAGTAAAATAATCAACTTGCGATGAAACTTATCCCTTCATCCTTCCACTTTTTTGCTAATTTGGCGAACATAAAAGCTATTTACGTTGAAAGCAACTACCTGGCTTACGGACTAATAGTATGCATACGCATCTATTTATTTCCACCAGAAACCGTAATAGTATTTATCATCATGTTAGAAAAATTACTACGTAGGACAAACAATTTTTTAGAAAATATTTCAAGGAAAAACTTTAAAAAGTTTATGTTTATTAAAGTGCATGTTTTAAAATTCACTAATATTCAACATAACTATCTCCCTTCTCCTCTTCTTTTACCCTTCCATTTACTTTTAAAAAAATATTAAAATACCGATAGTAAATTGCATTTGAGCCTTGTTGCCAGCAAAAGGCTCTTCATTATTCACTCTATATAAGTTTTTCTTCTTCTTGACTCAACAAAAAAATGTTCGCCCACCAAGAACACACTTGATGCTGCTGCTTTTGCTGCCATATTATATATTTATGAGGATTGTGTAGGGATTAGAAAAATGAGACCATGTAATAGCACGCCAACTATCTAATTTATATAATTTAAAACCCCTTCTACGCAACTTCAGCTACTTTTCTTCTACTCTACTCCAATGCCACGCTTCTGTATAGACTGTGTAGACTGCGCACTATCAGACAAGCATACCATATGATAATATCATGATTCGTGTGTTTTACTAAAGAGCTAATGCAAATATATTTATAAAAGAGTGTGGCCCTAATGCCTAATTACCGAGAGCGAATTCTTGTGTGGGGACGAGATAAGGATTTTAGAACAAAATGCATATAAGTAGTATATATAATACCTACAAACACAGACAGTGAAATATAAATTAGCGGTATGATCGCATTTTATGCCTGAAACTTTTATTGCTTTCAAGATCTTCCTTTTTCCTACTTAATATCCCTTTTCGCATTGCACAAATACAAATGGCTGCATGAAATGCAATTTGTATTCCTCACAAGTACGTTACATTTGTGCAATACTGACTTACTTTTTTAAGCGCTCGCTCGTATATAGCAAGGGAATGGGATAAAATGTCGAATCACGGACTGTGCCTCGCAATATTTCTTATGTAGCTAAAGTCCTAAATCAGGAACAGAAAATGTAGCCCACTTTTTTTGATTTGATAGCCATGACGGATTGCTTAGTTTCAAGGTGCATATAATACATATTTTATGGGCAAACGTATAGTAAAGCTAAGACACGTCGTTGTAATAAAAAAATGAAAAAAATACAATTCGGATGGATTTTATTACTTCTCTGGTACACGGTTGAGCACAAGCAAAAGAAGGGGTAGAAAAAAATAATTTAAGCAAAAGATTAGATCCAATTGTCAAAACTTCAAAATATGCCTAGTGATAGTAAAGGCATGCTGGTTTGTTCGGAGGAGCTCACACAGGATGCAAAAGATGACTTTGACAACTGACCATTAGGCATAGTAATCATGATTAATGCATGGCTGCCCATTTCTAATTTTAGAACCTGACTGACAATGTCACAAACCCTCTTGAGACTCACACAATCCCCATCACACTAATATTTCACAAGAGCAGACTTTACCACCAAAGTAGTGGCGGCTTGGCGGATGGATGCATATGAAGTTAAATGGGGTTGGTTGTTGGTTTCTAACAAACCATGCCAATATATTAATTTTCCCCATTGAAAAGACTCCTCTTCTTCATTTATAATTTCACCGTGTATATTAAATTAGCTCGTTATAACATCCGCTCGTGCGTCATTCTTTCATTTGGAATTTCAATCTATCTATGTACATAATTTGATCTTATATAAGAAGAAATACGAGATGCCACTATGCTAACAAAAGGATACACCTATTTTGAGCACGAGTTGCACAAGACAAAATAGTAGTTTTTATAGAAGTGACCATCATGTCAGAGTCAGATGGGATTTAAAGTTTGAAAACCTTCATAGACAGGTATACACATCACAAAAAGTTTGAACAAACACGTTGGTGTGATATATGAATGTACAAGGTGAAAACCAGATTTAGCCACGCCATACACCATGAGAGTAGAATGTATTGTGTTACTAGCCAGGTCACTAAACGCTGGTGAAACTGTTTCTGGCAAAAACCGGCTTTCATTTATAACATTGGGAGATGTGATATGTGATGGGGATGAAATATGAATACCGATCCAACTTTCAATTTGACTCCTGTCTGGAAATAGAAAGCAATCAAAACGTCCCTGATATAAAAGTTAATGATATGAATGATATTATAATGGGAAACCGTAAACCTGTTGGATACTTGTAACATGCCTTACGTCAAGGTGAGGTTGATTTGATGCTGAATAAGTAAACATTTATATTTCATGTTTATGCTATAACTTCATACTTGAAATCACATTATCTACTTTTGTTTTACTTATAACGCGTGCTTCCATTTCCATGTATTTAACAGAAAAGGGCAACCAAAAATGTGGAAGACCGATTGACGATTTATTCTCGTGTGGTTTAAGAATTCACTCACTCATATACGTACGCACATCTACATTTACAAAACTTGTAGCAAGTTTCCTTTAGATGTACCTTGTCGTAAGTTTATTTTCATTCTAAGAATCCTTGAAAACTGACACAGTATTACAAATTGTAACTTTATATCCTGTAGAAAAATCTAAATAAACTCCTATTACGTAATGGCGTGTACATCTAAATCTAGACAAAGAACAAGTCAGTAAAATGGTAAAAACTCATGCTGTGAGTTGAACATAGTCAAAAATTAAAAACATTTAGTGTGCAAAAAGCAATTGGAACCATACCTGGATTTTGCTGATGATTTAAGACGATTGCACGAGAACTTAGTTTCAAATTACAAACAATAAAACATGCACGTACTATACAGGCACTTGGCTAAAGGAGACAAGCAATAAATTCGTATGCTGATTTGTTCTAATCGAAAATACAAAATATGAAATGCCCATTACGTATGTTATGTACGTACATTCATTCCAATACATACGTTTATGTCTTCTCCACTAGCTGGATGTAAATCTATAAATTGAGCTTTAAAGTACCAAACCAGCATATCAAATTGAACTACAGGTGGATAATAATTGTAAAATCTCCATCCACTCTACTCCTCTCTCTCTCTCTCTCTCTTTCATGAGTATTCACAGGTACAGGCATACATACGCCACAAAAAAATGACATTGACGCAAGACCAAAAGGTAAGGCATTTTAATGTTAAGTATGACGGCTCACTAGAGCTACAACGCATTTCAATTTCAACTGGTTATTATGCACATTTTCTTTTAGTTCACTGTGTAAGTACATAGCTTGATAAACCACTTCGCAAAAATACATACTCCGTTGTGAATACAAACTGCAATTATATAATTCACTAGCAAGCCAGGTCGTGGCTACGCCACGATGATAGAAAAACCCTACACTAAAACATTATTGCTCCTAGCCTTCACATTTCCGTCAGGTTTGTCTTTCCGACCCATTAGAAGGATGTTTCAGAGAATGTCTTTCTAACGAAATTTATATTCCTTTCCATCCATTGAACAAACCTGTTCAGGTAGACTAATAATTTCAATACGTATTTGTTAAAGTTTTATGTTACCTCTGTAATTTTACGTAAGCGTGAGTGTGCTTTGAAATGTTGTTCAACACAGAATGTAACCACTTCTGGTATCAATAATACAACAAACCTAAACATGCATACAGTTTATTTGACGTGTTCAGCCAAATTAAAAAATGAATAATTAATAAGTACTTGAGAGGAACATGTAAGACATGGATAAACTCTTATGAGTCATAACTGAAAAGTAAAACAGCGTCATTTTGTTTCCGAATTGATTCAAGTTTGCTATACTGAAACTGTATGCTAGAAATCATAATTTGCATGTCAGAATGATTATATAACTCCAGTTTTAAAGTTTGTTTTACTGCATCTTTCCAGTTACATTCAAATGATAATTATTCTTGTCTTCTGGACTATCGTCCTAAGATCATTTAATGACTTTGACTTTCCTCTTGGTATTGCATGGGATGAAGATTTTACATCATGGAAAATTTTTAAATGCACATTTTTTTATCGATTTATTCGTGACATTGCTGCCACCGACCATGTAGATGACTAATTGCAAGAACTTTGTTAAGTTGTTTCTCAGAAAAGGAAAAATCACACAATTAAAAAATGTGCAGCATTCTTACTTTAATTGCGCTATTTGCATTACCATAAAAAACCACCATTGTAAATTTGCACGCGCATTGGCTGCTGATTTTTAGTACTTTTTGACCTTTCTGTATCACAACAATGCATACATACTTATATAAAGAATGCATAATAATATATAGTGCATACTGCATATTATTATACGAATAAAACACAAGTGACAAGTGATGCTGTCAATCAACGTCCTCTACCTAAGATTGAAGTTCAAGAAACAAATCGAGATTTGTCATTTCTGTTAGTTAGAGGACATTGCGAATAATACAAGCAGCCATGAAATCAGCGACAAATTGAAGTTTTGGTACATTCAAGCAAGTTTTTCTACTGAAATGGGATAGTTTAGGTAATTTTGATTAGCATTTCGTTGTTAATTTTTCATGTGATCAACATTAATGCAGTAGTTTCACATGTTCATCATAATGATTATGAAGGTAATATAAATGGAGGATTTATGTTTTTTACCACAAAACAACTTGTAATTTCCCCTAATTTTCTCCACACAATACATGTCCAGAGAGCGAAATTCCGCTGTATTACTATAATGAGTCAGCATTTTATACCCTCATCTCACTCTCTCGCGTAACGTGACAAATAAACGGATGGAAGGGAGTGTGTAAACGACATGAGATGAAGGATTTATTTCCCAAATTTGCATCGTTTCATGATTTCTATTACTTTTCTCTTACTTCCAAGCCCTTCATGTGTCCTCTGACAATGTAAAAAACGGAAATTAAATGACAAGCAGATGAAAATGCGACGGATATTACTATTTTACTATAATAGAGGTGTTCATGAACCTGGAAAGGAGTGAATCTCCTCTTCCATGTTAAAATACAACTTTTCTGGTGTGCTCCAGACAGTTCATAGTAATGGCAATTTCACTTTCGTTGCTCTTTTCACGCAAACCGATTTCTCATTATTTGCTGACACCTTAAGTGACTGAAATCATTTTTTACAGTAGTGCAATGTCATTTCATAACCTTTCTTTGAGCGTGCATACGCCAATGACGTTATTAGATGTCAGATGAATTTTTTTCATTTAAAGATTTTGACAGCAAGGTAAGTGGCAGCTACATACTCGTCAAGAGCATAGAGACAACCTTAAATGTGTTCTCGCAGTCTCCAAAACACTTTGCATGTAGTACTCAAAGCAAAATCTCTTCAACAGACACGTTAATTTTTGCAACTACGTGATTCGGAGTTTTATTATACGGTCATTTTTGCCGCATGCTTCAAATAAAAATTCACAGGTACCATTTCATGGCATTTGAAGAAGAGCTGTGGTATGGCACACGGCACACGTTTTATACCTCATATCCTCAATAAAACAGACTTTTTGGCATTGAAAGTTATAATACATAATTCTATTGACAAAGGGAAAAAACGCAATTTTTGATGATGTGCATTTTTTTGTCAAAACTTGGGACATAAAACTATTTGAAGCAGTTAGGAAAGCACAACGCATACATCACAATATTGATATTGGACTTTTACAGTGTTTGTAAAGCATCCTAATCGTTACTCTTTACGAAATTTGCTGTTCCAACTATAAGGAAAAAATAAAAGAACAATTTATGATTTCGAAGATGCATATTAAAATTTCACATACATCTTTGTGTGAAGCATTGCGTAATACGTTCATGTGAGCATGACATTTATATCAAATCAAATCGATATAGAAATAGAATGCAATACAATAATGCATCGTGCACTGCAAAACGTTGCAAAAACTAAACTATCGTTTTTCTTACCAACATCACACAGATTTAGTTTAGCCCATCATTAACAAACTCGACAAATAGCGTCATCATATATAAGATCATAAAACAAGTGTACTTACACACATCGTAATTTCGCACTTGTCACATATTATGTCATGCCCATGTTGGTGTGAATACAATTTTTCATCGAAAGGTGTAAACTAAGCTAGCATTATAATTGCATGGCACAAGCCATAAAAATAAATGATAATCACAGTATTTTTCGAATAAAAGCAAAGTTTTTCACACAAAATGCAAGTGAGATTACACGCTTGTTTTTTTTACTCATTTTTTATTATTTATCAGTGCACTCGCAATTACATGTATCACGAGTCACAAAGTAAATCTTCACGTTCTAAATTGGAGTGCAATACATTTATATATCACGCTCACACACATATTATGTAGGTATATGCAAGTGCATTGGATTGCTAACAATGAAAATTATTTAAAAAAGGGATATATAGTATGACGAGACGAGCCTTACAAGGGTGATAAATGTGTGGCGATTAAGGATGATAACACTGATGATGACGATGATGACTTTACCACATTTTTTTTGTTTAGTGTGAGGACAATTCAAGAAAATGCTAAATCGCTAAAAGGCACATGAATACAAACAAAAGAGCGTAATATTATATACTCAACTATTTTTCCACAATACATAAATTTGCCGCATCAAAAGTATCTCTGAAAAATTATCTTAACATTATGCACGATGCACTTGTGCAATCCTTCACCAAGAGCTACCTACCCCTTTTCATACTGTATACCTTTTTGACTTTGCCCATCTGCAAATAATAGGGACATAAAAAAGTCTTGAAAGAATTCACACACAACAACGCACATATTAATATATGTGGAAGGCTCAATCCACCTTGATTAATCTTCATTCAGAAGATTCCTCTTTTCGTTCATGCTCACAAAAACATTATGAGTTTTTGATTCATCATTTTTATCGTCTGTATTGTTGGTGCTACAAATCAATTCTGTCTGGTTATCGCCACACAACCACCGTATAAAAAGTGCATTGCTCCACGTGTGGATACACAACATGTATAAGTGGATGGGGAGCTTCACATTCTTCTTCAGTAATAGCCGCATGACCTTGTTCTCGGTCGAGAGGAGACGATGGTTGTAAAAAAATACATGTAGTGCTCATCATACCACTGCCAATATTATGTTCGTTCAAATTCTTTCATGTATGCTGTTATGATATATGGTGTAATATGAGATGAGGATCTTGCCCTTTTCTCTACTGATGCTTCTGAACAATATAAACCAAAAGATGTTTGATGTTTGGTTGCTGATTGAATATTCTTTTTGATGAAGGACCCTGATTGATGCACACGTTTTATTTACACTCTTTTTTTACATTTGGAAGGGTTTAATCACTATCTACTATATACAATCAATACCTTCAATCAAGTATTTGAGGTTTACTATGCAAATGCATAATGTGCTTGAACAAGATGTACACATAGTATAGCATACACTGCTGTAGGCACAGGCACACTTCATTACCATACGAGTTTTAAGATGATTAATAGCTATGCAAATTTTTCTAGAGACATCCAATAGACATCGACAAAACTAATCAAGAGAATAAAATAGTCAATCAAGTATTCATCAAGCAATAATTTTGCGAAAGCACACAAGACTAACTCACTTCACATCAACCAATTACAAGAAAAATGATGGACTTGCAACGACGCTCACAAAGACAACATATAAGCTATAGACAAACGTTCAAGTGCGTCCTTAAAAGTGTCATATAAGGATAATATGGAGTATTGTAGCAGGTAGGTTTGCCTTAGTTGAAATCACATTGTAATCTAACTTTTTGAATGTTATGTCGTGCCGTTTTCCCACCTACTTCTACTTAATTAGGGACACAAAGAGGGTTGTAAGCGTGAAAAGAAGTACATAGTTCATGGATAAGCATTTCCCACCGCACGTGGGGGCTATCAACCTTATGCACATTATGCAAAACATTTTTGTGATGGAATTGCTTCAATCATTACACTACAAAATGAATTAAGAATGGATGTGCGATGTGATGTTGAATATAATACACGTAATTTTATGGGAAACCACCGTCAAAGGGAGTCCTCTGTAATATAATGGTGTATACACGCTATTAGAATGGAGCACTAATCGAATATAATTAAACTCAATTTGCACACTTCTTTTTATACGCAGGGACTAAATATCCCACCAAGTAAATGTCAATTAATTTGGCGTATTACCCAACACTTTGTCACGGTGAAGGGCCCCATGCCATAACGTACATAACTTTTTATCACGCGTATCACTCAATAGAGCTTTGACACTTGAGATCGAATTCGACAGGTGCAAATACATATTTAGCACACCGTTCTTCACTTTGTCATTCCCTCTCCATTATTAAGAATGACAGTAAAACCACATCACACATATAACATAACCATTAGCAAATACTACGTGTGGAGGTAAAACTAACTATCGAAAATGTGTAATTGTATGGGACTTTGGAGGAGATTTGAAAATGAGAAGAAGAAAAAAACATCATTTCTTCTGCGACAAAACTGATAATGCTCCTCTTACTAACAAGAGGCAGACATATTTTTGTGTCGAAATCTTTTCGAACCACGTACTATACCATGATAAGAGAATCTCTCTGACTTTATATAAGTTTTTAAAGTCATGCTATCATCATTATCATCATCACCAGATTCCGCAATTGTGAAGGAGGAGAGGGAGTGAAAAAAAGTTATCATATTTTTTTTTACTTGTAAATAGTAAAGGAGTGCATTGACTTGATAAGAAATCTTAGGGTTTGAAGCAATATAATAACAATATTTCTTTTGACGGTAATAAAATGTGCGATGCTATAATCAGATGAAGAAAATTGACAACTTTACACAAAAAACACATGGTTTTGTTCTACGTATACCCACGTATGACAATGTGTACATTGTACATTCACTTGAGCTACTACTACTCCAATCCAACTTCAACTCTAACTTCATTTCTGAAGGCATATATATACATCCCTTGAGTTGTTGGTTGAGTAACCTCGTTAAATAATTCGAAAGGAGGAGGGTCACTGAATCAAAAAATGGTGTACACAATGTTTTTTGACAAGATATACAATAGACAACAACGCGAGCAAAAATTCATGTCGGCTAATGTTTTAAAGCATTTTAAAGTATTCATCATTATAACAAAAAAAACTCAAGTTCGTCCATATAGTCGAATTCCAATGACAATTTTACTACGTGGACACTGTATTTATCCCCCAAAGGTACAAAGTTAAGAAAGAGGTATGTGATCCTATATCGCTTTTTTATTGCGTCGATTACGTGTTTAGTATATCTGTAACACGTAACAAGTAACAAGAGTCAATGAGAATGCAAGTTTGTGAGTAATCTGAATTTATTGGAGTCAACAATAATTATTGCTCGCAGCTCTAGTAAAAGGAGTAAAGGAGTTACGCAGTCGACACAGCAGCAATAACACCGCATAATACTATCGCACATGCAAAGTTACTAATCCAAATTCATTCATGTAGATTCATTCAGTTTCTTTCATTCGTTTTTATTTTGCATAATATTTTTACAAACAAAGTGGTATGAGCAGCTACTTTTTTTACTATTACGAATTGGAGTGCCAGTGCCCAGTGCGCAAAGTTATAGACAGACAAAAGAGCTCCATATTTTATAATAGTAGTAGTTAGCAGCATATAAGAGAGCATATAGCCTTTTAGTTGTCTTGTCGTTAGCAAGTTCCTTGGCTTTTGGCACAGTAAGTCAAGTGTCCTGACAGCATTCTTTTTTTTCCTTCTCCTTTTCATCCAACTTTCAATTCAACTTTGATGGTATCCACATATCCACTAACAACAAGATATGTAAACATATAGGAAAAATCTACTGAAAGCTTGTATTCTGACAAATTATTAAAATTTTAAAACTGTTTTCT
>JAANSM010004379.1:0-11420 GCA_036850725.1 Orchesella villosa
TGATAAGTAATTATTTCGATGGCGTACAATGCGGCCTAAGAACTATTTAATGTAAACATAATGGTTTGATTGAGATCAGTATGACGAATGCATTTTCATAACTTGCAATTTGTAGATTCTGCCTACATGGTCCACTTGCAACATTTTGATTCTCAACAAGCTATCTAGGTACAGCTCATTGCTGAGCATCTTGATAAATTTGGTATTTTGTAAACATTAACAAGCTCACGACAACTACAGGCAACATTTATCTTTTTCCTCTACGTTTCCTTTCTCCCCAAATCTTGCTCGTACTTGTCGGAACCAGAGAAAGGAAAGACAAGGAAGAAGTTATGAATTGATTCACGGGTTGGGTTGAGTCTCTGGTTTGTCTTTCAGCCTTCAGTACATGATTAGAACCAGACATACAGACAATAAGTAGAGCAAACCCGTGATTATGCGTTTCCTTTGCTACTCCTTCCTTCGAGCAAGAGCAAGCTTTATATATTTATAGGATTCAAACTGCTTGTTTTCTTCCAACAGAATGGTTTTAGTTTGGTTCGTCTTAAAGTCTTGCTGTTCTTGCTGCTGATGCTGGAAGTACTTATACGACTTGATGCTCAAGTCAAGACTTATTATATAGTCATAATATACATAAAGTTATAGTAAGGTGTAGAGTCAGACATTTGTATTTGCTTTACCCCGATTTCACTCTACTTTTGAGCAAGATTATCATTTTGAATTGGTTCAATGGACAAGAACCTTTTTCTAAAATGTACATAACACGCGCTAAATGTGATATATATAAAATTACACCAAGTTTTATAGCTTCACATAGAAGATGCATCGCATTAGCATCACCTTAAGAGAAGGATGTACATCTGATTATACCCCAAATCGTAAAGAGAGAGATGGGGTTATTTCAAGCAAGACAAAAGCTGATTCAATGTATTTAGCAGAAAATTTTGCAAGTTGGCTGATTCTATTCAGCGAGGAGCAAGCAAGATGAGTTTCTCTTTAAAACTGCAAATCCAACAGAAGAAAAGTACAGGGTACAACGTAGCGTATAATAACGAAATGACTCTCTCTCTATCATCCGTTAAGAGAGGAACAGGAAGTTCGTGATACGAGCAAACATGTAGTTGAGTGTGGTGGTACAACCCAACGAGCTTTTTGGCTTAGTCATCTCTACATCTGGAAAATTACTACTGACACGAAACAAGGAGTGTATAATCAGCTTTGAATTTTCACTTTTCTTTCTCTAAATCTACGTAGTAGTAAAAGTACCATTGCATTCCATTCGAAATTGGAACCAAAGTCAGGCTGTCGGATGGAAAGTAGGTATAATGATACGTTCGTTACTTAACGGGCTATATGTGTGTCCCTCATTTGAGGAGAGCAACAGAGCAAAAAGTGGGACAACTGTATAATAAATTTATGATCAAGCACAAGCATCATGATTATGAACATCATCATCATCATCATCATCATCATTTTCTACATCATGAGCAGGGTCTATACGGACAACTATCGCATAACCTTCAAGGTTGTTGGAAAGGAATGTGATAGCGACTCTATATGACAAGCACATTTCATTTCTCTTTGACATTGAAAAGTTGTCTGCTCTCTTTTATGGTGGTGGTGGAATTCTTGAAACACAAGTCCACATAACTATATAAAACTTGGCACATGCACATGGAAGGTCACTGACTGTGTGCATGAATTGGTTGTAATGAAGAGTACTTATATATAGATACGCTGTATAAATTCCAGAATTGAAACTCGGTATAATAAGTATATGTACTCGCATCTTATATACTAATGCATACATCTACGTCATCCACAAATCGAGAACATAATGATGGTGAATAGATCTTGAAACCAAGGAACAAAAGGAGCCATTGCGTTGACAAACACGAGAGTCCAAAATAACAGTGAATGAGAACTTCCACTTGAACTCAACAATTTTCCCTAATGTGCATCCGTATTATATTCAGGAACATTCTTTATCACAACCAAAAAAACGCAAAAAAGTGTGGAAAGGTGGAGAAAGAAAAGGGCAAGGAAAAAAGGAAGTTCACAAGAATGAACCTTTCTCCTCACGTTTCACATCTACTTAATTCAATGGTTGAAGTTTTTGTATTTCATGAAGAAAGTAAGGGATAATAATGATACACACAAGACACAAAAGGCGTTGTCCATGTTCTTCAGAATATATTGAAAAAGTATATAGGAGAGCAACAAAAGAGCATGCATATCTGATGATACCTCTCGCCATACCCCTTCTTCCGTAGCATGTATTATGTGCATAAAATATGCATTTACAAACTCTCCTCCAACTAGAGAAACACTGGGAACAACCGCTACAAAAAATGTTTTATACATGCATTCTGAAACACGCAAGAGCTCAGTGGAATGTGGCCTGGCCTGCTTCTTCCACAAAAAAAAGAAAGTTTTTTCTTCCTACAACAGAAACTAAGAATCTACAGGTTTCCTGTAGATCCTGTTTTTTTTCTATATTATGTTATTATGTATGTTATCTACTTTTCTATAGAAATATATATATACATATTACATGCGTGTGGATGTATGAATGTGCAAGAGAAATGTAATGTGGGTTTGTGGGGCCTATGCTACTCACAATTCACATTCACGGACTTTCTTTCTTCTCTTGCCTGTTAGTTATATAGGTACTCTTTTCGGAGCAATATAGCCCTTCTGTCTGGCACTTTCCCCTGTCTCCTTTGACAGGAAAAATATGTCTCATGCACCGTTTCCCATTGCTCTCACATTTTTTTTCACTTGCTCTTTTTTATCTTTCCTGCTTCCAACTTCACTAGTAAAACTACCACACCTACTTAAACTACCAGACACTTGCTCTCTCTTACAATTTTTTAGGTTTGCAATATATATCCTTCCTTCTCAACTTTTTTTTTGGAAGAGTATGGCATGGCATGGCACTCTTTCACATTATCTACTATTTATAGGAGAAGGAAATTCTCCCATATTAGAATTAGACAGAGGACACTAGTGCTCTCTAGAATTCTAGATATCTGGTATGTCTATGTGTCCTGTCCCCATCGGCTTTTATAGCCGTGAAAAGTGCGAGGAGGAAAAGGAACAACACTTTTTTTCTTTAATCTTGTCATACACAAGTAACACATCCATCTGGCGCTTGTTCGGGTGTAATGAGATGAGAAAAGGCGAAAAGACAGAAAAAGTGGGAAAGAAGCGCGTACGTGAACGTCCTGAACACGTTGCTCTCTCTCTCTTCCCCGTCAAGGGAAGACATATCCTCATCTTTTTGAATAGACATATTATTAAGAATAATATTATTATTATTATGATAGCGAAGAGCTATGCTAGGGCTGATCGATACCGTGAAATAGAGTGTCATCCTTCAAAATGCCTTCTGGATATATACGAGGAGCGGTGATGGATCATCTAAAATGAGCCAGATGACTATTTCACTGAAAAGGCAGAGGAAAATAGTGGGAGAAAAATTTGAGACCTAAAAACCCAAACTAATATATCTTATATACATATATATATACACACTATACAACCCACTGGAAATTTCCTGTCCTTGAATACGACTCTTTGCACTTGCTGCCCTTTATGAAAAATTTAAGCCATATAACTACGAAGATGATGATGATCATCATCGTCATCATCAGCTTTGAACATTTTAAGACTACACATTATTACATTATAATTTCTTCCTTTGAGTTCTCCTTATGAATATACTTTCTCTAAATTATTTATTCGCTCAAAGAGAAAGTCATAGGTGAAAGTATTATAAGCTAGAAATTGCACATGCATAAGCGAGGAAGTTGTGCAAGTATAGCATATATTACATGTCTATGTGTGTGGGCCATGCCAAAGGCAGCTCATGTGTAGCAACGAAGCGGAAGCCATTCTTCAGAAAGGGGATGTCCGCTCAAGCTTCTCATGCATGCAAACGAGGAAACGGAATTGTGATTACAATAATAAAATAGGGAATAACACGCGAATCTCCTATTCACACATTCACATGTGTGGAAAAATCCTATTAGTTCATCCCATGTAGCTTTTTTTCTACCCACTCTTTCCGCTTTCCCATCGAATCCCCATGAAATAAGATATTGCTTTGCATTGTTACGTTACATTTTTACGTAAAAAAAGAAGTCTAGAATGAAAATGAGTATAATTACTAATAAATCTTTTAGTGCCACTTGACCTTGCCATTCCTGCACACAGGGCATCCTGAAACGCAGCCGGTGGTAAGAGCTATAAAATGTATCTACTCATTGCTCAGTCACCCATTTCATGTGTGTCTTTAGAATGGATGCAAAGGTAATAATAATAGTCAGGAAATAATGAAATTGTTTTTCTCAAAGACATGGATTCTCACAGTTACAGTTCTTTTTAAAAAAAGTGGAAAATAAAAGGATCCATTTTGAGAATGAAGCTACGCCACAGCCAAGCTAACTCTAGCTCTCAATTCAACTCGAGCCTCCAGCTTTCATTTCTTTGGTGTTACTCTGGGATGAGATGGGATACACGATGATGCTATCTCTACGATGATGGGATGTGTGTGTGTGGGATATAGATGAGAAACTCAAATAGTTTTTCTTCTCCGCTTTTGCTGAAAATAAAGCTAGTTGGATTGGAGGTTGGAGTAGAGTGAAGAGGAGATATAAGTATAAAAGTATATATATTATGGGAGTTGGTTGTGTGTAAGGAGTTCTGTTTACGCTCGAGGATATTTTAGCTTCATCCAATGCGATGAATGGAAGGGATCATCTTATGATAAAATACGTGAGAGCCTTTGAGAACCTAATGCATACTATGATATTGTGGGTTTGAAGATAAAAATAGGAAATTTTCTCCCCCCAAAAAAATATTCCATTCTTCCGCTGTGCCTTATAGAGTTGCGTACCACAAAAACTTCCGGATGTATTCACAAACCAGATTATATACGCATAATTCCATGAAAGCTAAACCCTATATAAAGTATATTACGAATCTTACAAGTAGAAACGTAAAGATATAGAATATAGAAAGTATAAAGGTACATAGTTTGTAATACGATTATAGTTACAGGATACAAAGCTACCAAAGCTTCTCTAACGGGCTTAAATGCATTTTGTGAATGAATTATATATACTGGCATACTTTTGGACTTATACGAAAAAATCCCTTTCTCACAGAGATGAGTCAAAAGGAGTTCAGTGAAACACATGAGAAATGTCAGAAATTTCTGACCTTTTGTATTCCTGGAGCTTGCTTTCCCCCTTTCATGCTCACTTTCACCTATTCTACTTGTGACTTATATATGCTACTTATTTATGTTGATTCAGGAATTTGTACTATTAAACAACTAAACTTTTGCATAGATGCAGATGCGCCATTGCAAGAAGTTTTGCTTGAATTTTGACCCCCACAATGTTGATTCAGGAATTTGTACTATTAAACAACTAAACTTTTGCATAGATGCAGATGCGCCATTGCAAAAAGTTTTGCTTGAATTTTGACCCCCACACAGTTTTACCACAGGGGAGTAATCACAATGAGTTCCAAAATGGAAATTTAGAGGCAGAATATGCTCCTGTAAATCAGGCATGCTCCTTTTGGTAATTGCTTTTTCGGCATTCTTTTAAGTGAATTCTATTCTTGGAGAATCGTTATATTATGAAGATACAGTTACAAATCAGAAGTAATGGGCATCTTATTGTTTCCACACTTCATGACCCATTTTAATGTCCCCTCCTCCCATTTTCTCATTTGAACTGGCTCAAAAAACTTTCTTGAAGTAAATATAGCAAAATGGANTTTTAATGTCCCCTCCTCCCATTTTCTCATTTGAACTGGCTCAAAAAACTTTCTTGAAGTAAATATAGCAAAATGGAATGGGAGACTTTATGCTGATCGTATATGAATTTCGTTGAGTATCTAACGACACTATTAAACTATCGTATATATGGAAGTGGGATCGGAATGTGAGAGAGCGATAAAAAACAGATAAGTTTACCTTCCACCCATGTGCTCTCTGCTCTCTCCTTCCTCAGACTAAAATGAGGTAGCAAAGAAAGCTTTCTCCAAACAACAAAAGCCAAACAACGGAATCATTGCACGAGTGCACAAATATCCTTTATTTTCCTACTGCCAAAAAAGCTTAAAATGAAATCCTCTGAGCAAATAAAATGAAAACAAAAAGTAAATCTACAAGAACAATGGAATGAGAAAAACGGTGAGCAATCTCACAATAGCTTGAGTCAATAAGAATAGTATTCGAGCAAGCATATAGAGCACTAGCACAAAAGTTGGAGGAGAAAAGGATATTTTTGGAATCAGGGTGCATGAAGCATCCAAATAACTGAATGGAATGAAATCGCATTTTGTAATGGCATCATATTGACCTATCTGAGTCGTATATATAATCAAATATATATCTTTCGTTTTATGATTTAGCCGTTAGCGAAAGCAGCAGATATATAAATAAATCTTACATTGCCCATATATCTGAGCCATATCTTTGCATATAGCGTTTAATATCCTTCCTTTTCAAACAGTAATATCAGCTTGAAGAAGACGAGATATATTCTGTTTCATATGGCATACATACGTACTTATATAATATGTGTGTGTTTACGCAATGTCAATAATGTCCTACCCTATTCATTCTCAACTATTCAGAAAAGGAATTTGCGAGTTGGTTTATCTCATGAAAATTAGATTGGACTTGAACAGAAACCCGGATCTGGCTGAGTTAAAGCTGCAAAACAATAAGTAGAAGGATTTGTCTATAGACCTTTTCCAAATTAGATTATTTATCAGAGTTAGAATATAAATAGTTAAGTATAAAAGAGAGAGCGTATCAATTTTACTTAGCATATTTATTTAATCGACACGGCATCCAATTGTATTATGTGAAATCCGTTTACAAATTTTTAATATATTTGTAAAAATAAATATTGGAAGATAGCAGAGGAACATTGCAAGATACGTTGTGTTGTACCAAAGAAAAGTTACCGGAGTACTGCGCGCAATATTACGACTTCTTTTAACTCTGAAGAGAAGAACTTTCACTCAATTTATGATTAATCAAAATTAAATTTCACTGCATTATATCTTCACTTTACTATACATTATTAAATTTTCTAAACTTAACAGTAACGAATACTCCAAAATGTGAGGTGTGTTCCAAATGTTGCAAAATGCAAATGGGTATACAGATATATAGGGTACTAAAATTCTTTTTCGTTTAGTGGCAAATCCCCTGCTGACGCTGCTTTGCACGGCATGCCTGAGTGCATTTAAATACCTTCATGCTTACTACTTCCCTAACCAGAATCTAAAGGTGTTTAGAACTTTAAAGGAAATGATTAAATAAAGCTCGAATGAAGAAATAATGCGCTTATCTAGTCGCAATGCCATTTTTGTGCAATATTCTGAGAGGAAAAAGTATGAGGACAAGAAATGCAAACCAAAGTATATAGCGAAAGTTTCTTATATGAAGCTAGAATGTAGAAAGTCGTTCTTTTTTTCGTGATTCCATGAAAGAAAAGTGCATCTTCTGAGAATAGGTACACATTAGCTAAGCCTAGGAAAGTGCTTGCAACGCAACCAGACTTTTTAAAAGAAGTTTTAAAAGGATAATTTTTTGGATAGAAAATGACGACCATGTTTTGGCTTCGACTTTATTCCACACTAGTCAGCCTAGATTTCCTCGGAGAATTTTTTTAAAAGATTCCTTTTTAAAATGTTCTTCCATGCTTTTACCTTAAGCACTTGACTTTCTCTTGGGAGTGAGCATATAAAATATGTACTTAATCTAGCAGCCTGGAAGCGTATATACATACATAAGTATATATATAGCTTTGAGCAAACTGGAGTAGCTTTTTTGTATTAAACCACGAAACCCTATTTACACAAGTTACCAAAAATGTTGCCCTATTTATAGTAGCAGGCTATATGTATGTCAATTGTACACATTTGCAAGTTGGTGGAACAAATTTGTATAGAAAAAGTTAGCAAAATTTCTCCACTCCAACTTATTGTAAGTAGTCTCGATATGTAAGAGAATTTTGAACTAATTTTATAAAAAGTATATAAGCCCTGGCAGGCATACAATATTCGTGCAAAAAATAATTATTTCTCTTATTTTCCACTTTGCTTTAAATATTATTAATTTTATTCACGTTCCTTAATCCAGTGGCTTCTACTTCATTTCCCATCATGATCACTTGTATACTAAAACAATGCAAATTTAACCTCGAAACACACATCTACCCATACCGAACAATGTGTGTAAAGTAATAGCACTAGATTCAAGTCACGGCTTCGCATAGCTCTATTCTCTCTCTCTCTCTCTCTCTCGCTACACCCACATACCATCCCCCACGACATCTTAAAACTGCTTTAATTAAAACATGGCATTGCTTTTAGTCCTGCTAACATTATTGTTTCTAATTAAACCTAGAGCGTTTGTACGAAATCTACTACGCTATTACCGTGTGTCTGTCTCTGTCTACAACGTAATGCTGTCTCGTTTTGGTTTAAAGTGTGAATTAATTATTACGTCATTAGGGACCTGACTCAGTGTTTGTGTAAAGTCTTCAGGTATACTTGCTTCACGCTGCACAATTTCGCGTTAATTTGAATCTATATCATTGTCTTCCCATTCCCCAATAAAATATGGCATTATCTATGACACTTATTGCAAATTACACAGGTTTTGACAGTTTTTTCCGCTCCACCATATTCGATATTCAATCTCATATGAGAGAAAGCATGCCACATCAAGTGGAAACCGCAATAGCTCAGAAAATGATCTCTATAATAGCATCCCTATATGTTGGCAAAACGCCAGAGAAAGCTTAGAAAATGGGAAATGCGACATAGTCATTGTCATTATCGTTACCATTACAGGAAAGGGCATACTAGTTGAGAGCTCTAGAGCTCACTAATATTCTTGTCACTGATCTGATCTAATAGACGAGGGGGAACATGTCGAAAATTTCTGAAGTGTGTGGTGTGGTGGGAGCAAAGCTGTGTAAGATTACAACTTATTTGGATGATTATTAGCAGACAGCAGACCGTTTTCAGCTTGACTATAGTATAACCGTGAGCAATACAGTTAAAAGTAAATTGTGTGGGTGACGCTCATTTATGTGCTTATACCATAACGGCTTGGGTTAAGGTAACATGAGAATGAGACACATGACATTATAATATTAAGTACGTCAAGATAGTCAAGAAGAACGATGCTCAGTCCTCAGGGTAAAAAAATTTACTTGCAAGGCGAAGACGATGAGACTTTGTATTCTTAGCATATTACTGTTACTATATATCATGGTAGACCGAAATGAAGTACATAATGTGCATGAAGCTTTGAAGCTTTGTCTCCAAAAATCAGTTAGTGACTCTCCATGAGACTAGTAATCATATTACTTGCGGTAATAGAGTAATAACTGAAGTCATTTCGGAACTTTGCCAAGATATAACTTCCACTTTACTGGCTCAGAAGGATCATGTGAGCAAAATACACTTTGAAAAACACTATTCATTTACAAATTCCTCAGCAATTTGCCATTTCAACCCGGCAATCTTCAACCGTTCTATGATTACTCCTTTGGAACGTAATAAAAAGAGACAATGGAGATGTTGCTGCATTGTTTCACACACCCTTGTATTCCTAAGAATTTACATTATTAGGAAATGAATCCATAAAGTTTATATCCACGTTTTTACGTGAAGAGAAAAGAGAAGATGATTAAGTAATGTCTCATATGGAGAAAGACGTAGTCAGTTGGAAACTACGGGTAGGCACAAAGGTACATTACAGAAACCATAAATTTGCAACGATTCGCTAAATGTCTGGTTTGAATTGAGAATTTGTTTTTCCAGGTACACATCCCATCACTCCTGAGGTATTTAGGTTGTTAAGTAATGGTGAAATGAAATGACTTGTATAATATAAATGTAAAAGTGGTACTAACAAAGTGAATAAACTTGTTTCTCTTGATTCCCTGTAGACACTCTCATGTCATGCCTACTGTGTGACAACGTCGTTTTATGTAACTATTATTTAAGTAAGTTGCTCTCGAGTCTCAACCAACCCCTCACGCTGTTGATTTTGAACCGTCTTGAGACATTAAATAAATTAAATTTTGAGTAAAACAACCGCATATGCTTTGAGCATATTATATAGTCGGATGAGGAAGGGAAAAAGGGTTACTTTGTTTTAGCCAACTATCCATCTTTTTGAGAGTTCTTTTTTTGAAACTTTTTTTTTCGCCAAGGGGAAATGTCGAGGCGGGTAAAGAGCAAGACACTCATACTCAGAGTGACTCGAAAAGACAACAAAGACTTGTTTTTTTGAGCAAGAGCAAAATTAAACAATTTTATTATAACAAGTTATAGTCTCAAACAAGTTATCCATTATTATTATTAGCAAGAGGATGAAGGATGAAAGGTTTGGTTCTCCATTTCTTTTCTTTTTTAAATTCCTCTCGCATTCTAAGAAATTAAGAAATCCTTCCCAAGTTCATTATACAAGTTTGCTCGAGTTGCAGTGAGTGACTGGTTTCCTTCCAAAGGAACATGATTGCATATTGCCTAGTGCTTCCCTGAACTTTGTGTTTGTAGTCGTTGTAGGTTAGTTGGAAAGTAGGCTCGGGAACATTTCAATAAACTTCATTTTATACATCATATTTATTCGGCTTCTATAGCCTAAGGGCTAGGTCAGTAATTGGAAGGTTCCAGACGGGACGTAATGTTTCTTAGATGTGAGCACCTCATTCCTCCAAACGATTGTGAATTGTGCATACGTTGAAACTTTGTTTGTTTTTAAAAGTTTCATGTTCTAGTTCTTGCAATCATGCTTATTGGAGCATGATGGAAACATCTTTTGTAGAATTTACGTATATATACAAATACCTTTCTTCCGTTGGAGACAAAGTACCTATGAAAATTAAATATTTACTGAATTCTGCTCAATGCGTATCAGCCGTCAAACCTTATCAAAACTATAGAAAATTGATACTGGTGCTGAGTGATAAACTTTATAAAAGGAAATAAAAATGCATAATATTAGGATGTTAAATAATATTCTTCCTAATATTACACACTATAAATTAAGCTGAGTTTAATTTACCACATGTTACCAGGTTTCTTCCTTCTTAGTACCTTTAAATATAACTTCTGGTACTTTTCGAAGTTCCAATTTATAGCAATATATAATTGAAATTGAACATAATAGGATACTTCAGGCATTTTCCCGTGCCATATCAGCAAAGTATAATTTTTTATCCACTGACACCAACATCGCAAAAGTACCCGTCAGCAAAATGGGAAGTACCTCTGAATAAGTTAATAAACGGAAAAAAATAAGCGATCCACTGTAAAACAGACTTTGGCCACCTTTTATGACATACATGCAAAGTATCAACGTGCTG
>JAANSM010004380.1:0-11417 GCA_036850725.1 Orchesella villosa
ATTTTAGCATATAATATATTGTCAGTGGGATTATATTTATGCAAAGCACTTCATTTCCCCTTCCTGATTCATCATTCATTGACTTGTAGGCAGCTAATATTATTTCATCTCGATTCTACTTGTTATGCAGTCACTCAATATGGATTCCCTTTGAGAAATCTTTCATGCTACAAAAGCATCAAATAGGTAAACACTCTATATGTTTACATAAGATATAATAGACAAAAGGCTTATGGAGGGAGTAAATATGTTATGCAAGTTCATAAATAATTCAAATCTCAGAAGATAATAAACAAGTTTCATCAGAATTCATTCCCCCAAACACAAATTCGATTGCATGAGTACCTCAAGGTCGTCCGAATGTATGCCACATTCATGAGGAATATTTTGGGAAAAGATATTCAAAAGAAAATGGCGAATTGATATGCATTTCCGGAGAAAACGTTGTCTCATTTTGTCCTAGTAGATTTACAGCAAAAGCCCCACAACGACTTAATACCTGTTCATTTCTTTCAACAAAATAATGGCATTGGTTTTGCTTTATCCCATTTGGTTGTGAGATGTCAGCACTTTTTGTGCTTATGCTTCCTCTTCTAAAAATACATTTTATTTGGTCTACAACTAAAGCTTCTCATTTTCAACCCACGTTTTTTAGATTTCCTCATAGTTGCATAAGTGTTAGCAAATAAATAAATGGCTCAAAGTTTTACTAAAGAAGCAATAAAAATCCATGTAAAATTCAATAGTAATAGGATGAATATATACTAGACACTTTCTCTTATTTTGCCTTGAGCTCATTTCTTCCTACTTTTTGTTTGGCTCTCTAAACACATACCATCATTTCAGTTCATAATAATACTTACGCAAGTGGAAATGTCTTACCCAATTCTTCCTCCTTTTTCCAAATTCTACGTTCTAGATCAAACCTCATCGTTGTATTGTTCGGAAAGAGGAAAAAGGAGAGAAGTTTTGGAGGAATTTGCAGAAAGAAAATTGGACTGTGAATTGATGATGTATGGTTGCAAGTTTAAATGACTCTTGCACCATTTTCCCCCTTTCATTATGATCAATAACCTCTTTTTCTCTCTCTTTTCTTGGATTTCCTAGGGTCGAACAAATGGTAAAAGTTGCGAATCTAAACCATTCTTACGAAAATATGGTACAAATAGCCGCAATTCGTATTAATTAAAAGTAAACTTTCAAGATGACATGTGGGGAATAGGATACATAAATGTATCGATTAACCCTGTTAAAATACTGAGCATTTAACAGACTAAATTTAAAATATGTCCTCCGCAATGCTTCCATGAAATGACCTTTGAATGAATATTACAACATTAAATTCCCAACTTTCCCTGCATTCCATTTAACGACCTATATGACGTTCTGCTAGTCATTTGTAACTGTAACCGAGTCAGCTCCTAGCATAAGTATATTGTATAATACCTAGTGAAATGGGAAAAGGAAATTTTGTTTCGTTGCTACTAAATGCTCCATTTCGTTTTTCGTCAGCCAGCCTCTGACTCTCTCACATAGATTCCATTATTGCACAAGGTTTTCTCTAGGACCATACCACCACCAACCATTCACGTAGCGCTTCCATTACTACCACCACAAAAGTTGGTTGGATGGATGAGTAGTTGTGGAGAAAGACTTGATTTCCTCGTTTACTTCTCTGATCCTTTGTAATTAACGTCAAATATGAACAACGAAACTAACGGAAATTATCTCTAGCATCCTCAAGCCCTTTTTTTGTGGAGTGAAACAAGAGGAGAATTTGATATGAAACGAGTCGTTCAAGAGAAAGAAAGAGAGAGAGAGAGAGAGAAGCATGGGAAACAGAAGCAGCAGCGGATTAATGACAAGGCCACGAGGAAATGAATAACGATGTGGGTGGGTGGCACTTANAGAGAGAGAGAGAGAGAAGCATGGGAAACAGAAGCAGCAGCGGATTAATGACAAGGCCACGAGGAAATGAATAACGATGTGGGTGGGTGGCACTTACACCAAGCCCAACAGTGGCAGGTTATTTTGGCCATGAAATTTCCTTTCAAATAGGAACAGCAAGCCTGAAGCGACTGGAAGTATACCTGCATCTACAGCAATGATATATAAAAAAAATGTTTATATATGCACATGGTTGCAGAAGGGACCCACCATGAATGAACTTCAATTTTTATGTATCAAGCCTAGAAAATGCTATTAATGCCAAAATAGTATGGGATTGCGTCAAACACATGAATAGAGAATGAATGGTAAAAGCAAACAAAAAAGATAGAAGCTTTGCTTACTACCCTTCTTTCTTTACCCTCTTTATATTCTTTTCTCTCTCTTTTTTTTGTATTTCTTTTTAACATGGTCCGTTTTATCATCACAAAAAAAGAGAAAGAAAAACGAGAAGAATAGAGGGAATCTAGACCAACAACCAACTTACTAGTGCACATAGACAAGGGAAAAAATGGGTACAAGAGGGAACTTAACAAATAACAAGTTGGACTTGAACAAAAAAAACTATAAAAGAAAAAAAAGAAGAGCATCCTAGTATGCACTATAATGTATGACGCTACTTGTCTCCCTTCACTTTACTTGACTTTCTCCTATTTTTCTTTACACTCTACTGCTAACTTTCACTATCTCTGTCTAAAGGAATTTATTTTAGCAGGAAAAATGTAGGTCATCACATCGCAAAACGATACACACACACAAAGAGAACTCTTTTTCTCGCACTGACTATGTGTTGAAAAAAGGGAAGAACAAGAGTAAAATGTTAGTTGTACATGTATATATTGAACATTAGATACAGAATATATATATATGTATTATTATGCAACCTTGAACATTAATACGACGACATTCACCACTACCGCCATCACCACCACTGCCGCTCCATGTACAATAAAAGTGCAGTGGCGGATGCTTTGCTTACAAGTATATGAAGATGTATCATTTTGAAAATGTTTTTTTATTTCGGAAGCCCCATTCTGCCTAGAAACCTCATGTCTTTCTATTTCATGTGGAATATAATGATATGAAACTGCACATAAAAGTACATGGCTCCCATCTCGTCTCTCGCATTTGACAGTGCAACCAAAGTTAAAAGTTAGTAAGTGAAATGGCAAGTGGAATGGGAATTGGAATTTTCTTGCTGGCTACACGAATACCAACACATAAAGAAGGAACCTCACTTCCCATTTTTCGTATATTATGCATATTTTCTGGGGAGCTATGTTTCCAAGCAGAGAATTTTTACTAGATAAATATATATAATATATTATGTATATACAATTTGTGTCGGACATGGGTTATATGCTCTCTACACACTTTAAAAAATATATGTAACTTCTTCTCCAACTCACTCCTTTTCAAGGCTACACAATATAACTAGAATGAATCGAAAGTCCCCGAAAAATGGTGCAGTAGGCCAAATATATATATTGTATATAGTCATATAGATATAGAGTGATCTTTGTGAAGAATGCAGACAGAGAGATTTTACTGAACCAGAGGCATAGTTGCTAGACTTAAACACACACAACACCGTCTATAAGTACATGTTATAGCTGAAGTAAGTAAGTAGGAAAGTCAAAATGATCATCTTCTATACTTTCCCTTCCTTGCATGCACCACTGAACTTTCTCCATAAAATGACGGAATAAGGGAGAAAGAGTGTGATGAATATAGAAAGTCGTCATCATTGTGCTTGGGAGGGAGGAAAGAAAAAAGAAGAAGAAAGTACCCGGAGTTCCTGTTCCACTTTTTTCCCTACTAAAAAAGAATCTTGACTAATGCAATATATATGCTTTTAGCTTCTCTATATTTCTAATATATAACGAGAAAGACAATTATTATACTTTTTTTTAGCTATATACTCTATTCAAACAAAGTTTAAGTTGACTATACGCATTATTTGAAGAAGAATGAATGGTACAAGCACATATTCATCAGTGATGCACTTTACCCCACTTTTCATCATCTCTTTCCACCAAACAATAGTGCAAGGCGTTTTGGGACCTAGTATTTTTTTTCTCTTCAACGAGAACAGAGCATTCAATAGAGTTTATGGAAAATGTACTTTATTTCAGTAAATTACGTTATAGTATTTACCAAAGTCTCAAACAAGAAATGTAAGTAAAAGTACAGAAAAAGGTATGCTACACCACATGTGCATATTACCAAATGTGAACAAACTACTCTGTTCTGCAAGCTGGTTGAAAAGCTTAGGAGGAAAACGGATTCACGGGCCATTAACAGATGCCGTATATATATATATTGGAAAGAGAAAACGAAGAAATTCAAATTCTAAACAAGTTTTTCCTTCCTTGCTTCTTTCCCTTTTGGTTTTACACCTTTGCTTCAAGATAGAAAGCAGCACATCATATCATAGAAGTAGTGCACTTATATGTACATTCATATATGTGCTATGCCATTCCATTAAAGGCTTCTTTGATGGTTATTCTTTATTATATAGATTTACATAAATATATTCTCGTGTGTGTGACTGTTTTCAAGAATATTTTACATACCTGAACAATTTGAATTTTCGGAATACATTGTCATGCATGTGGAGAGAAAGAGCCACGGAGAAAGTTTTCTTGGTGAAAAACAAAAACATGATAAGCAAAGAGAAAGAAATGTTTCCTTTAAATCGGTTATTTTTAGAGCTAACAAGAGGACCCAGTAGACAAATACAGTCAGAAAGAAAGGGAACATTAACAAAAACGTCCCTATAACACATTTTTTCAACTGAAAATACAAAACATATTCGTTACAAGTTAGAAAAACTGAGGAAAAGGTAAATTATTTAAAACCACAGAAGATACAAACTGGCTATACCAAGAGATAAACCTACAAAAAGATAAAAAGTCACAAAGCGGGTTCAATATTGAACCATTTTTTTTCTACAGGAGAAAAAAAAATCATATAAGTAGAACATATACATTTATAACCTCTATTATACTTATCATAAAATGTCCTAAATAACTTAAAGAAAAGGCTTTCAACACCCAGTCCCAAGTTTTGTTCGACCTGCCTCGAAGACATGTCTTTAATGCTCGGTGAGGTATGTAAGGCGAGTGGGTAGCTGAAGCCATTAAATTCTCAGTAGCTTTCTGTCTATTTTAAAACATGGCTCTTGAAACGAAAGCAATTGATGATTATTATTATTGCCCAACTGAACTTGGGACTGGCTAACTGCCCTCTCCGCTCTCCACGTTCTTTTACTACCCTTTCCCTGTCTCTCGTCCTTGTCTACTGATTCTTTTTTTTTCCTGAACAGGAGAACCAGTGCAATAAAGTGGAGAAACTGGGTCAGCACATCGTGTCATCTCAGTACCGACAAATAATAGAAGAAGAGCAGAGGCAGAAAATGGTCAAAGGGAAAGAGAAAAAAGGAGCATCGTATCGACATGATAGAGATCTTTATACCTTCTTCTAGCACCACCAAGAGAGAAATGGCCTAGCGGCAATGGATAGTATAATAGTTGCCAGACTAGCTTACTTAAAAACCAATTCTTTTCGCAAGAAGAAATCATCACATCACCATACACCACTCTACACCATCCTGGTTTTGGTACACCGTTTGGAAGAATTGGAATGTGGGTGAGGACTTTTGAAACCATTGCAAAAAAAACGCAAGGACACTGCAGCTAATTCACTTATAAATGGAACGAAACGGAGAAGAGAGAGACTAATAACTTGTTCAAAACTTTTTTCTTTCCTTTTTGATTTGGGCCATGTTCACCTTCATACTTTTCAATTTTTTTTCTTGACACAATGTCATCCCTACTTTTACTTTGACTATGGAAGAAATTACTCACTTCACTTCAAATTCCTGGCTCCCTAACTTTTAAGACTTTTGCTGGTATTCACAGTTTTATTGGATATGCAATACACCCCACTCTAGTTCTTGAAGATGATGAAACAGAGTTCCAATCAATGCTCACTTGGTCCAGGATTCTGTAAGCAGATCACTTTTGTTCGCGAAATACCTAGTCGCAAGGAGAGAGAGAGAGGTAGGTTGAATTTAACGGTTACCGTGGGATAAAAGAAATTTCCATACAAATTGTACCCCGGCCTATTTTCCTTAACAGTCAGCTTTTTTTCTCCAATTTTGATGGATTTTCTTGGTAGTAGGAATAATGTTGAGGGATATTGTGTTTTTGCTGAGTGGATGTATGCTCGTATACACGTGCCTAAATAATCCTTTTGTATACAAGTTGGATGACATGATGACGTTCAAGTCAAGGCAGAAAATGGATTTTCTCTTACAATGTCGACTAGCACTCGGGAGCAGGAGCATCAAAACGGAAAATCCTTATAATACATTCCTTCCTGTTCCGTTGACAAGATGAGATGAGATCACGACGGGTATATCCTGAGTTGGCAGCCATAATTTCACAGAATAATAAATCCCTTCTTGAAAATCTAGCTCAATAAATACTTTCCAAGAAAATGTACTTTTTGAAAAAGTAGAAAGGGAGACGACGAATTTACAATTCGTTGAATTGTGATTTGATAATATTAAAACTTTATTCAGTTATCTAGCTCCGGCTCTTCTTCATCGTATGTGGAATTGGTGGAAGTAATTAGTTTTTCAATGAATTCAAACTATTACAGAATAGACGTTTATAAAATTAAGAAGATTCAATCACATTTGGCCTAAGAACTAACTTCCTTCCTACTTTTCTTTTCGTCTCTCTTCGATACCAAGAAATATCTTTTCTGCTACTTAGGTAATCAAACAATTTCCGAAAGTGTATTACTTCCTCCAATTCCTAAAACGCTAATAAATTAATTTTAATAGAAAACAAGGGACTTTCATCTTAAATCAGAAATTCAGAGAAAATCTAATTTTTCTGTACATGTAACTAATATTTAGGAACTTATCTAGTATCCCATTGTTCTCATTCATAATGTTTTTCACATTTCAGTAATTTTTTATCATTCCACACACTGAGTTTCGTTTCCAATTTTTCACTACATCATATCACATTGCTCTAGGTTCAACAAAATAGAATAATTATACATATCAGGTTATTCATCTCAGGGTGAAAGTTTCCTAGGAAAGTTTGTAGGTGCTGAGTTATCAAATAATTTTACCATTCACCAATCACATGTAAAATGAGTGTACTCCCTGATTTTACCAAAGATTGGAAGATATCAAAGCTGATTACGAAAGCAAACATTTATTAATAAACTATGCGGGGAGGTGAAAAATAAACAAATAGAAAAACCACAAGTTTAATTCCATTTGTGGTGCTAAAGTACACAACTGAAAATGGCTTTACTTCTGTGGGATGTTAAAACTTCTCATCAAAAAGCAAATTTTCATTATGATCCCATTGAAGTCTTACAAAATCTTACGTCATACGTAGATATAATTAGTAATTAGGAAAACCAAGGGTATTATTCTTCAATCATTAAACAGTTGAAAATGATCATCATCATGCTGACAGATAAAGATGTGGTCGCTTTAAAAGTAGTTGCTCCACCCATAGCTTTCATCTGTGAAAGGATTCGTCAAAATAAAAAACCACAGCGTGAGTGGAAATGATGGTGATTAGCAACCACTCAAAGCTCATCATAATGAAAAACAGGACATACTAAAATAATAAACAACACAAGCTTGATGATATCATTATGAAAGATGAAAAGGAGGCCACGGACTTTCACCAACCACGCTCATTTGAGCCGCGCTGCTGGAATCATCTATGTCATGGTATGAAAGAGTAAAATCACAGTTTCAGAGTCTTCTCATCATTCCAGAATAAAAATAATTTTCTTTTCAAGTCAAATTATATATCTTCCTTTCCCAGCAAAATACCACAACACAAATAAAAAAGGTGGAGCTTATTAATAAAGCGCATATTGTTTTGCGAATCCTTATTACTCAATAGATCGTTGTCGTTGTCATCCTTCGACGTCAGCAGAAAATTAGAGAATGCATCAGTGAAGGGAACTTCCAACAAGTTTCCACATGTTTAGCTTCCATATGTTATGTGTACATTCAACCTTTTTTAACCTCCGGCTTAATTTTACCATTTGGCTATGGGTTCTGTCGGACAATAACCTGAAAGAGTTCAAACTCCTTCGCATTGTAGTTTCCACTAATGAAAACCAAGTTGGGCAACTGTGTGGCCTTATCATTACATTGGCAGGTGGTTATTAAACCAGCTAATTGTAATATAAAAACATTCTCACAATAAGGAATTATGGATTTGGAAACGTCACTAACAAATACTGAAGCTTACTACACTAATGAAAACCAACTTGGGCAAATGTGTGTGGCCTTATCATTACATTGGCAGGTGGTTATTAAACCAGCTAATTGTAATATAAAAACATTCTCACAATATAGAATTATGGATTTGGAAACGTCACCAACAAATACTGAAACTTACTGAGCTTTGATTAACTTTCAAGTTCCAATTACCATCTGAATTTGTTTGGTGTATATGCAACACGTGCATGTAAATGAAACTGGAACCCAAATGATATTTTGATGAAATTTCATGCCAACAATATCAAATAACTTCCATAGTTCAAAGACGTTCTGATAATATTTTGAATCCCGTTATGTCACTGACGTAAGTATGTAACAAGAGTAGCTGAATATAAAACAAGATTTCGCAATAATTTTCATGTTAGAGAAACGACTGAAAATTTAGTCAGAAATTAATTGTAAATAGAAAGTCATGAAATGGTGAAACTAAATACGTAATCGATAAACCGACAATATAAATTTCAACAAAGTATCAACTATCCAACCTTCAACTTGCTGCTTGTAAATTTGTTAACAGTTTTCAATCACAATACAATCACGTGAGTAGCACAAAAATATACATTTGATTCCGAGGTTCAGTATCAACTTTCACTGAAATGTTACAGGCAGTCATAGATCCCCATATATTCAATATTTTTGTTGTGCTTCGCTTTATTCAATTTAATCAACAAATAAATTTTCTTCATAAACATGTTTTTAGCAAAACATAACAGCTTCTTGCATAAGTTGAGCATTGATATATTTTCGTTAGGGTGTGTCGTGACTAGTAGATTGATCTCATCGCATATGATTCAAGTGACGTTGATTTAAACTTAACAACTACATCAGTGTGACTTGAACTCACATAGGATGTTACGAAACCGTAAAGAAAACAACGACCGTTTCACGGGCACAACTCAATTACGATATATATGAGCTCGAATGTCGGAATCGTATTACAAAAATGGTACACGTGTAATAAGTTGATTACACAACAAACTAAATGAAGATGAGAAACGATTGGAAAGTGGATTCTTTCTGCTGGGTAAATATCACTAATATATTAAATTTCCATGAAACCTTGCTACATTTTGTGTCATATGATATAAAATGTTTGAACTATTTTCAATTTTAATAAATAACGTTGAAAGTATTTACATAATGCTATTTGGATGGTTAGGTAGGGCATAAATTGAGTTTGGATTTTTATAGCTAATGAAATGATTGGAAAATAAGATCTAACAATGCTAAGTAATGACAAAGTGAGCATATACGAAGTTTTCACAGAGTTCTTTTGCGAATGAATACCATGCGGGGGTCCTGAATCTTTTCCAACGCGCCAACATTGTTTCCGGGATTTCGGACCCCAAAAAAACGAATTTCCGGGAATTGAAGACCTTTTTTTGCTCATCATTGTTTTTGGCATGCCTAAGTAAACCATACGAAGACCTTTTTTTTTGCTCATCAATTTTCAATTCCGGGAAATTTACGATTTTTTCGGAATTCCGGGAATTCGGGCGGGATCCACGATTTTGCGTTGGAGGCCTCCGTAAAAGAATCAGGACCCCCGATACCATGTATTGTCAAGTAACTAGATATAAGTTTAAAACCTAATATTTCCCAATTTTCTTGTAAACTAGTATGGTTTACATGCGTCATCCACTACCGCCCACTTGAAATAGCACAGCGGTGTCATTGACAAGTGAAAGTTATGAAGGCCAAGATACCTGCTCCAATTTGATCTAGAAATCTTTTTCTTCCTTGTATTTGTTGTTATTGAATCCTCTTGTGCACACCATGTAGCTCCTGCATTCACTGTGTATCTGTTAAATTAATACAAGCAATAATGCATGTTTACCTGCTAAGGTGGTGCTCACTGAGATGGAAACTAAGTTACATCAAATGCGGAATTTTTCTTTTATCTATATGGTTCTTTGTTCCTTTCTTTACAGAATGCCATTCCGCTTCTCTTACCTACGTTATCAAATCTCCAATGTATTTACTAAGTTATGGAAAATTTCCATAAAGCATATTATTATTTCTTTTCATTCTAAAAACAGAATGGGAATGAAATTTCCTTTCATTTTCCATTTACATTCCAAACACAATATTCTCCATTTTATTTTTCGGAGCAAAGTTGTTTATTACGTCGTTTCTTATTGTTTTGCATGATACCATAAAAATACAAAGGAATGATATACCGTTACATTTGCGTTAATAATTGTTTTTACCGTTAAAAATCCGAGGTCGCCTGATATTGCGAGAAAGAACCAGATCATTAAGACGAAACACATAGAAATTGAACCCGGAAACCCGAAAAGATAGCGAGGTGGATGTATAGAATTCTGTGTAGTTCGTAGCAGTTTCTCTCTTTCTCTCTCTCTCAAACAAACATTCAACTCATTTTTGTTTTTCTCATCTCATCACAAAAGCAAAGGCTTAAATACATTTATTTCATATTTTTCAAACTTTCCTTTTCCAAGATTTTTTTCTTCTTCACAACAACAAATTTCATGCGTCATGCCCAAATGATGGTAGCAAAAGGTAAAATCCGGTAGACCGCTCCCTTCCTCTTCAATACTTGCTTATAAGAAAATTTATATAAGTGCCAAATAATAATAGCAAACACTTTTTTCGTCTCGAATATAGAAACTTAATAGTTTCAATTCATACAAGAAAAGGAGAAGGAAAAGGGATCATTAGAATTCATTAAAAGCCAACGAGTTCCATAAGTGCGTCTATTTTCAGATAACGCTTACAAGTGTGCGCAATAGTTTCCTAAAGTATCAATCGTTTCAATTTGGGAAACGAAGTAATATTATATGATTCTCGCAGGCTCAGCATATTGTAAACTCGTAACATTGTGTAGTGAAAAGGTTTGAATTTTTATTCAACAGGGAAATGCCTAAACTTCTTTTCGCTCCGATCAAACTTTACAACACCGTACGCACGTTGCACAAATTTCTCTATCGGAAGTAGTTTGTTTATTAAATGATGCGAGCACTTTGTCTGATTTCTTCGCTACCATTTCAACTTATTTTTGTACGAGCCTTTTTTGAACTATATACCATTTCCCTGCTTCTCAAGTAGGCTCGTATATTGCAAATTTGTGGAAGTTCAAAGAAATGGTTCGAAGTTGTAAGACATATTCGCTAAT
>JAANSM010004381.1:0-11416 GCA_036850725.1 Orchesella villosa
TTATTATAGTGTAAAAAAGTCATTCTGCATTCGAGAAATTGAATAAAACTGTTACTTGTCACTAACTCATTTTTATATACAAAGATGCATGTCTTTAAATTCTAAAAGCATTGTGCATTGCTAAATTGCTTGTCATCCATCATAATACGCATGAAATCGTTCATTTCATAAGAAAATAATGGGATGAAATGAGAAGTTTGAAATCGCAAATTCCCGATCGCCATGCATTTAAATCATGTCATTGACTTTTCATATACGAAGGGAACACCGGGAAAGGGTTCGAAATATAAAATTCGAAACATCTGCTGGGGATACCATTATCTGCATTAGATAACAGGAAGAAGGATTGTTCTGACTTCTGCTGAAAAAGCAAGGTGAAGAAGTTGGAGTTCTTTTATGGAACACGTTTCCGGGAAGGTGAAAGTGTCTAGTGTTTGGAGCGATTGCTTTTCGAACTCTCCAATTTTCCCAGTGCATCCCTATGGGAATGATAAGCAAGGTTATTTGAAAGTCTTAAAAAATTTGCTGCTCTTTGTTAAAAACTTGTTTGATAAAGTCGCAGTCGTGACTGGTGGTCAGCCCTATACGTATTTTCATAGAAACAGCGAATGCCTATGAAGAAATTCAACTGCTTTCTACACGCAACAACTGCCATTTATTTTGACAAGTCAGGACAACTTTATGAGCAAACAAACAACGGAATCAACAACGATAAACAAGCAACTAGCCATGGAAGCGAGGAAGAGCGAAGAAAGGATGATTTTTGATGATGAGGCACCTACCGACCTTGATATTGAAGATTCAAGTAACAGCTTTGATGCTTTTACATGCCATAAGCCTCCTATATTGCTAACGGGTTTGCCAGTTGGAACGAATCTTGATGATACCGAATCATTATCGAAGTCATTCCACGAACAGGATTATGACACTCCAAGAATTAAGAAGTCGCAGGATTTCATGCACCAACCAGTACGAAGAAGGCTCATTTTCTCTTCCCAAGATGAGAATGAAAACACTCAGATGAAGAAAGAGCTGGACTTTGATAAGGAACAGTCATTGGATACCCATGGAACAACGAAGGTGGAAACCAGTAAGACTCAACTACTGCCATGTCACTTGGACCCGAGTTGTGATAACTCTCTTCAGGGTAAGTGGGGATTGGGATTACTATACCATAATTACGTCTTCCACATACATCACGTACTCACGTCATGTGCTAACATATTAGTTTGCAACTTCGGCAACTTGTCACTCATAAAAACTGCTTTAGCATAGTAATTGTAGTAGCTACATTCATAATTCTTGAGAAATCGCATGACTTGGGTTGATTTCATCGAGGAAGAGTATGTACCAGTATGAAATCAGAAGTTGGAGGAGCCGAAGAAAATTATAGTATAGTATTTTATCTAGTTTCTGAACAAAAGAAAAAACGTACTTTCATACTTTTTACTGAGTAGAAACAGATTTTATTGTCTCGTGATGGTTTTGCATTCCGGTGTTTCAATATACCCCTATTAGATTATATTTACGCATCATGGCATCATGTAGAAATGCACCAGAGAAATAACAAAATACTAGTTATGTCCATTTCCGGTATGCATGAAAAAGTGATAGTGTGGCGAGTGGCTAGGCTAACTAAATATGAAGTTAGGATGGCTTAAGTCATTGCACCTGAATTTGAGCCTAACTTTAAAAATTCAAGGAACCAATTCACGATTTGTATAAAATGTAAAGTATAATATAGAACGTTTCATGCGTTTTGTTATTCTGTAGCAAATCATAATAAAATACATTTTTAGAACCTTTTTATTCGTGAAAAGCTGATAAGTTTCCCTATTGTTTATGTACGCATTGAAACGAGTGAAAGAAAATGATTTACGGATGTATGATACTTTCTTTCAATTTTATACACATTCATTTCAGTGGATATGTGTATGTACCTGCTTTTTACTTATCATGATTTTGGTATATTGTCATCGTCTTCCCATCATCATCAAGATATGAATAGTGTCTGAGCGTAGCTTAGGTGTAGTAGCAGTAGCTCAATCCAATCCTAATCATCTCCCTCCGCATTCACCTTTCCTCTTGCATGAGTACTGCATGAAAACAGCAGGAGCAGGGGAAAGCATCGTACCTGCTACGAGGAAGTGTAAAAGTAATTTGCCGAGATTGGCACGGACAGGTACCGGGCAGGTGCGGAGTGAAGAAAATGGTCGAAAGTTCTTCACCTCGACTTTTCCTCGCTTATTTTCATTCGAGTAAAACACTACATATATCTTATTTTGATGATGACGATTATTATAATCATATTATATGCATTATCACGAAGAGGAGGAAGGAGGAAACTGATGACAATGTGAACGTGTGTGTGTGTGTACAACGAGCGGACGGACGTTTACCTTAAATTTTTTACATAGCTAGCAGGTCTTTGTTATACATCTTTTCTATTGGAGAAGGGAATCAAATGACTTTGGACATGTTTTACATGCACGTTTTAACGCTTCCATGTCATGTTCACAAGCTTTGTGTGTATACAGGTTACATTTATAATGTATATCTGGAAAATTTTGAAGGTACTTTGTTCTTTGATCGCTTTATGTCTTCCCTTTGTCATATCATACATATTATATTATACGGCTATTGACGATATAAAAGTTTCTGCGCCTATATATCAACTACGTCTTTCGGAAAAAGTCAAATTAGAAATAGCGTTTGGATTTCTCTGGGGTTGAACAAATAGTACGTGTGGCATGTAATGTATTTGTATATTGTTGAGAAATGGTGAAGGAAAGGGGGTTGAAGAACTCTGGAGAAAATAAATTGCAGTTAGATAAGGAAGTGAAAAACTTTCCATCTCGACTTCATTTTTTATACGTACACCCACTGCGATTGCAGGGACAGGACTAGCGTCATTTTCTCTTTTGCTATAGGTGGAATAAGACATTGAAATCCAGAGATCTCATCAAGTCTTAGTTTGCTACTCAAACATCTGAACAATCCATTAACAATCATATAACAACAGATTAATCATAAATTTTTTCGTATAAGGTCGAAATATTTTCTTCTTGTAGCATAAATTCAATCAACCTTCTGATCTCCAGCAAGTCTCAAAGTAGACTGGCATGTAAGAGTGTTACTGGAAGTTTGGTCCACACTTAGTTTATGGAAGTCAGCATAAGTAAGCAGGTGGAATTATAGATTTATTGACATAATTTTTCTTTTCTTATACATTCATGTTTACTAAGCTGAGGCGTTATAACTTATAGATTATACTTATTTAGGAATATTTAAGGAATTATGGACAAAGTAAAAAGTAAATAAACAAACTTCCGTAGGATAGGATATTTCAAGTTCACATTCATTTCATTAGTTTTTATTCCTTTTGGAGACTGTAAATGGGTTTAGATCTTTGCATGTTTTTTAAATTAGCAATTGAATTAGACAACTAATATTGTAATGTGATAGTTATTAAACACATTAAAAGAAGAAACCTGAAAATGTTAAAATTTTAAAGGTTTCTCAATTCGCCCCAATTATATGTGAACTCTATCTTTCTGCCTCTTGTGCTTGCACTTTTCACATTTGTTTAGTGACTCAAAAGTTAATATTTAATCCTACCGTTTATCATAGCTCCTGAGATAAAATCAGTCACCAAAACTGTACCGAAACAACAAATTAAGCAACAAGAAGTTAACAAGAAAACTGGTAGCCGAAGAATTGCTCAATTGGTAGTGTGGACAAAAAATCCTGGCAAGGAATTATCATCTAACCAGGAAAAAGATCCTGTTCCCGTACCAGCAGTGCCTATTCCATTGAATACTGGGAACTCTAATTCAGAAGGGAATTTATTCTTCGTGCAATATCCCATTCATGGTCCATCAAATGCCAAAAGGAAGGCTCCAAAGCGATTGAAAAAGTCACCCTCCAAAAAAATCTCGTAGGAAATCTACACACAAGAAAAAATCAACTGTGCAACAAGGGTCCACTGCTGGTAGGGCTTACAGAACTTATCTTCATACATGCTTGGAAAGGCAACGCCAACAAGTTCGTTGTGACTCTGGTAAGACAAACTGCTTTCCCTTAGAATTGTAGAGTAAATGAACATAACCGGAAATAGCAAGTGGGGTTGATGTGTTCGAAAGAAGGTTTTAAAAACTCATGCTACATGCTATGTTAAACAAGCTGAGTTTCCATTTTCGAGAGAGTATCGCCTTTGTTTTGTATTGCTCACTGTTGGAAATACAGGGAGGGGGGAATAATGAAGGAGAACGGTGATACAAACTTACTGTGGCTTCTAGACTTCAAAGTGGAGAAGCTGTTTCAACCAGAGCGAGGAGTAGCACTGCCAGGCGAAGTGTCTTCTTCTACCACATCAACTTGCGCCCCAATTGATCAACCTGCAGCTTCAACGACATCCGCCTCATCCGAGCCTGAAAGCGATACAAACAATATCAGCGCCTTTCCTTCATCTGCAACACCACCGTGTCCTGTAGCCAACCAGCAAGACAGAAGCCCAAAGTTGGCAGACCTTCGAGAAAGCTTCAACACGGAGACAATTTGTGGTGGTGGCGGTGACGTTAATACTGAAGGTGAAAACAACGAGAGAGCTGGTGGAAGCGGCGAGATCACCATATTTGAGTTGCCGGAAAGTTTCACAGTTACAACGGACACGGCTAACGAATTCGATCTGCTCATACAAAATGTTGTACATGAAGAAATGGTTGATATTGATGATGAGGAGGATTTGATGGGAGAAAAGTTTGAAAATGGTAACAAAAGAATGAGGATGAGTACTGGCACTGGCAGTGTTTCAAGCGAAGACAGTATGAGTATGTATGAGTCTGGCAAACCCAGATGCACTTATACGGAGTTAATTGAAAAGGCTCTGACCGAAAGTGGAGGATTAACTGTTTCAGAAATATACACTTGGATTTCGTAAGTAGCTCAACATTTTATGAGTAATGTTTTTGAAAACTGCTTTCTCTGAAAAATTTTGATGATTGAATGTATCTTTGGATTCTTTTGATAGAGATCGTTATCCATTCTTCAAACCTGATGATGATCGTTGGAAGAACTCTGTGCGTCATAACCTCAGCATCAATCCATATTTTAAGAAAGGAGAGAAAGCCAGAAGTGGAGCTGGTCATTTGTGGACCATATCGGAGAAGAGTAAAGGCTGCCGGTCGTCCTTGGTAAGCTGGGATGAGGTATCAAAGTCATAAAAGTTAAAATAAATCTTTTACATTTAATTTTGTTTTCTAAATCGTTTAAATTGTCATTACTACTGATTAATTGGGTTGATTGAAACTTTTCAGCGACGCAAGAGCCCATGCGATCCGTTAGAAATTGATATGCCGATGGAGAGTGAAACGGATAGAGCAGTCGCTAATATCCTGGGACAATATTTGTCAGAATGCAGAGCGAACAGAGAAGCTTCTGCAAAGGATAAAAATGATAGTGACACCAGCAGTAGCGAAACAGGAAACGAGCAGCTTTCCCCTTTCGATACACCCTCTCAGTCAACCCCGAACTCGCAACCAGAAAACAAGTGTCCAGTTGGATCAGCAAGAAACACAAGTTATTGACTCCGGAGGGGTGAACTGCGACACGGGTAAGTAGATGAATAAAACAGAAACATTCGGATTCCGAAAATTTTGACTTCTGATTTGTGATGATGACATGATTTTTTACTGCTTAATAGTCCAAACGAATGAACTTGGAAGTTTTAATCTGAATGAGCTTAACTCAGGGCAGTTCACAGTTGATCTGGCAGGAATAAACATTCCAGAAGGAGGCTCTATCAACTTCGAGGAACTCATGAATGCTGGTCGATTAATTTATATTCAAACGGATCCAGATGCCAATAAGGAAAACGATAGTACTCAGGCAGTTATTCTGGTATGCAATTTCCNAACTTCGAGGAACTCATGAATGCTGGTCGATTAATTTATATTCAAACGGATCCAGATGCCAATAAGGAAAACGATAGTACTCAGGCAGTTATTCTGGTATGCAATTTCCAACTCACGAATTCACGAATCCACCGTTTGATAACGTATAGCTTCACACTTGGGTGATTCAAATAAGAATAAGAAGGATTTATTTTGATACCTATAGAATGAATGCATGTTACCCGAACTATCAACCTTAACCAACAATGCTGGCCCTCATGACGATACCAGATTCAACTCTTTCTATTCTGACCCGCTCTCAGTTGATCTTGGATTTGGAAAGGGAGACTCCCTTCCAAGTGTATCATTTGCGAACGATGGTAAGAGCTCAGAAAATCCCAACTTTCGTAGGAGCTCTTTAGATTATACATCTACATTTGACTTGACTTCAGTGTCTCATTTGAGCTACACTGCTACTACCTTCACAACAGGCTCTGTTGGTAACTGTCAAGACGTGTTGGGAACATGTGGGCAGCTAGTACCTCAGAGTGAAATCTCAGCCGAGCAGCATCACCAAGATTTAACCGTTTTGGACCAAGTCATTCCAATGCCGTATGAAGAAGTGATGATCGGGTCAGGAGCTAATGGAGGGGGATTATCTGATAATCTTCCTCCACTGAGTTCTGCAGCGTTGTATGAATCCAAGGAGCTGGGCATTTCTTACACATACCAAACGGAACCGAGCAACCATGATATTTTGTAGGCTTCTTGCATGGAACCCTTACAAAAATACTGCACGCTTTCAAACTGCTTAATATTGTTCACTCCTGCTTAATAGTATGAATGACTCGGAGGATCGTAGTTGCTAGAAATAATTTTGACGCTATTTTTAATACACTAGGTGGATTTCAAAAATCAGCTATTCATTTTAAAGAATATCGTAATCGAGTAATCGTGTTAATTGTGATTGTATCTAGCTTTTATACTGTGAACGTATTATGTACATTTTATATACGAAGTGAAATGAGTGCCGTTTTAAATCGTGTGTAATTAGCATTTTTTAATTTATAGATTGCTTGTGTATAATATAGTCCTTATAGTGTATACAACATGTTTTTGTGGATTGTGATAAAAGTACACATGCAATAAACTTTATTTTATTGAGATTAAGAATATTTTGATGCGTGTTGTAAATCAATATTTTATTCATGAAACTATGCATACATGTTTAATGTCTATCACGTAATGTTTAACTTTCCAGTAATCTTTTTAACTATGGTCTCAAATTTTCGTCCCTGAAATAAATACAATACGGTTAGGTAAACATAACAAACAATAATAAAATTTTCAAAAAAAAGTCGAACTTATAAGCTTAGAATACCTGTAAATGTTTTTCACTGTCCAACACAATCGGGTGTCCTTCGTCACAAGCATTACTCACTTCTAAATCTAACGGCAAGTCGCCCAATAATTCAATTGAAAGGTCGCCCGTTAAACGATTAATATTTGACTTCACCTTCGTTTCTGATCCACAAGAGGAGCAAACATATGATGACATATTTAGGATACACCCTATAATTGGTACATTAGTTTTCTTAAACATTTCGACTCCCTTGATGGCATCTTGTATTGCAACTTGTTGTGGCGTTGTAACAATTATGGCTCCTAAAACATGGTAAAAAAGAAGAACGCTTATTTTAGTAGGATTGCATCGAACATTGGATTTGGTATGTATTATATTTATAGATACATATTATAAGAAATCCCATACCATCTACTTCTACACTTTGCGCAAAGGATAACTGAGTATCCCCTGTCCCAGGTGGCATATCAACGAAAAGAACATCGGATGGAGCCCACGCTACCCCTCGCACCAATTTCTCAATCGCTGACATAACCATTAAACCTCGCCAAACCACGGGAGCACCTTCACTGACCAGAAAACCCATTGACATACTACAGAAAAAGATGCATACCTTATTAACTCACATTTCCTAAGTTTAAACTCGCATGGTTCAGGGCCTAACCTAAATTGGGGTAGAGGAACCGTTACCATTTGACTCCGTAGTTTTGAAGTGGTATCATTTTATTATCTAATTCAGAATAGAAAAAAATAAATTGTCATGATTAAAATACCATTTCCTGTACTTTCTGTCCTAAAAGTTTTGATGTACTTTCTATAAAAACTTACCATCATTCAGAAAAGGTTCTCCAGAAAGATTCATCATGCGTGGTAGCGAAGGTCCAAATACGTCTGCATCTAGGAGAGATATCTACAAACAACCCGAACAGATAAGTATATAATGTTGTCCGTTAATTCTACCATAAAGGTAATTGCAAGTAAACCTGTACATATCCTGTTTAGTGTTTATACTTACATCCTTCGAAGGAAAAAGTTGTTTCATTCCAACAGCGAGATTCACTAGAGACCGAAATGAAACCCCTTATCAGTACTAAACAAAACCATAATCAAAAGACACTTTGATGTTGGGTTATCTGAAATCTGAAAGACCAAACCTGCAACTGTGCTTTTCCCAACGCCACCCTTTCCAGAAGACACAAGCACCACTTTCTTCACCCCTTCCACAGGCCTCCTCTTAGGCAGATTTCGACCCATCATCGCTTTCTGACGTGCTTCCAACTCTTCTTTTGTCAATCGCTTAGTATTCCCTTGTGAACTTTCCTTGATATTTATAGCGTTGTGACCATGATGCTCACTTTCACTCCCAAAGTGTCTAATCGTGCTACTCTGGCATGTTAACCTTTGAGAAAGTAACAATTTTCTCTGATGGGAAAGTACTTGTTTCATGATGAGCCAAGAAAGTCTTGTCGTTTCCATTTTAAGATCGACGATGGATGAAGACTAAGAAAAATCGCAAATTAAAGAAAGTAGGAACTTCCTCTTCCTGTCCAAACTTTTACTTTTCTGACTGAATCGTAAAAGCATTTTTGAGTAAACTTGATGTTGATCGCGCTTCAGTATTTCAAGTTTTACTCTTTCAAGCAATGTTTGGTTTTGAGGTTGATGCAGATGCTGATGGTAAAGTGTGCAAATGCACCATCCTTCGCTATGTTGTATTTGTATGTGTATCCTTGGTCTTGTTGCGTTGTGATGGTGTATACAAAACAGTATGATTTGGTATTGGTTATGTCAAATATATTTGCAGATCAGCTTGTTGTGTTTTGGCAGCGGAGTAGATTGGCCGGCACTTGTTTTGCCTACCTGTCGTTGCCGTGATTTGTTTGGTGACTACTATTGATTAGCATTGTTTGCCCATTGGTATCAATACATGCATTGGTGTACCGTATTGTACTCATATTCTAGTAAGTTTTTTGGTTTTCGATTTACTTGTACTTGTAGCATCATATTTTAAAGTTCATCGTAGTTTTAAGGCCATCTTGTTCCTTCGCAAATAAATTGTGGTCCTGGTAGTTGACCACAACCGGTTAGTAGGTGGGGAAAGGCGAAAGAATTCGATACTCGATTGGTTTTCTGATATCGCTTGATTTGATTTTTGATTGAGAATTGGATATACCGATAGCGGATGCGTAAGTGGTAAGAGATTTTGATAAGCAATAAGCAAGTCATTAAGCTTCGATTCTACCCGAAACGAAACACAATCTCGGTGAGACTTATCAAAAGGTAACTTGTTTGTACATAAAACATGAGAATAAGCAAGTTGCATACTTGAAAAGTGACAAGTGGTTGATATGCAATGAGAAATTGAGGTCGGATTTGGCTGTAGCAACATATGCCCATTCACTTATGACGTTATGACTTGCGTACAACCTGGAGCAAAGCAATTTTTACTTGGTATTCAAATGAGCTTGTGAGTTTAAAAAAATATTTTTTAATTGAAAAATTGGGATTTTAGGTAAACGATTTCTACAAACATTGGCCCACAAAATGGAAGCAAAGGACACTAGTGGCCTTTTGGCAAAGTTACGCCAGCTTATGGTAAATGTGGAATTAGTAAAGGAGCCACTGGCAGCGTACATCATACCTTCCGCTGATGCACATAGCAGTGAATATGTTGCTGACTGCGATACTCGAAGAGCTTTTATCAGTGGATTTGACGGGTAAGGCTACTATTTACATTCAAATGAACATTGGTAGTGCAATTAATAATTAAATCGGGATAACGATGTACAATATACTGCATTTTACTGATGTGTACAGATCTGCTGGGACCGCAATTGTAACACCTTCAAAAGCGTTAATGTGGACTGATGGACGTTATTTTTTACAGGCTACTCAACAAATGGATAGCAACTGGACATTAATGAAAATAGGTGTTATATTGTTTTCTTCTTCCAGTAGTAATTTTAAAATCGTATGTGCATTTAATTGTTTTGTATATCCAGGTCCTCCTGAAGTTCCACCGCCGTCCAAATGGCTAAATGAAAATCTCCCTGCTGGCTCCTATATTGGAGTTGACTCGCGCCTATATTCTAATGAGGAATGGGATAACCTGTCAAAGAGTTTAAATGGAAATGGCAATCATTTAATTGCTGTGAAAGAGAATCTTGTAGATTTGATCTGGGAAACTAGGCCATGTCGACCTAAGAAACCTGTTGCAGAACTTTCCTTGGCATTTGCGGGAAAAAGCACAGCACAAAAGTTAGTTGAGCTGAGAAAGAAATTAGTGGATGAGGGAGTAGAGTATCATGTTGTAACTGAGTTGGACCAAATAGCATGTAAGCTGATGTTGAAAAATGCATTTTAGCAATAGACATGTTGGAGAATAGTTGAATAGCAACAATAGCATTTTCGAACGATTCAAAAATTGATAAAGGATCGTTTTTAACAGGGTTATTGAACTGGAGGGGTGCTGATATTGAGTTCAACCCAGTCTTCTTTGCATACGTTATTGTTGGTGCTGAAGAGTTAGAAATTTTTATCGACCCAGAGAAAGTGGGGAGCAATATTCACAATTCCATCCTCGAACAGGACAAAAACGTGGGCTTTCACCAGTACGATGACATCGGTAGCTTTTTGGAGAAACTGGTACTATATATGTTTCCCAAAATATTTAAGTTGAGTTTAAAGTAAATGTGTTCAAAACTTTTGTGATATTGGTCTTTAAAGGTGTCCACCACAAGTGGAAAAATTATGGTAGGCAAGACCTGCAACTACTATTTAGCTAACATGATACCAGAAACCAGAAGGGTGATGAAAGTTGCTCCTATAGCTTTAATGAAAACTATCAAGAACATGGTGGAAGTAGAGGGAATGAAAAATGCCCACATTCGGGACGCTGTTGCTGTCTGTTGCTTTTTTGGATGGCTAGAAAACGCTTTAAATGCAGGTGAAGTCGTGACCGAAGTTTCGGCTTCTGATAAACTTGAAGAATTCCGAAAGTGAGAATTAGCACAAATACCATCAAATAAATGTAAATTAGAAAATTCTAGAAATTGATTTAGAGACTACTTTTTGTTTAAATAGAAAGCAAAAGTATTTTATCGGGCTTAGTTTTGAAACCATATCTGGCAGCGGACCTAATGGGTAACTACAACTAGAATGA
>JAANSM010004382.1:0-11416 GCA_036850725.1 Orchesella villosa
ATCACAATAGGAGAGGACGCAACCTGAAAAATTTTCAATTCCATTCCATGCATATGCATATCATGCTTTGTTTATTCCAAGCTCAGACAGCTATAATAATGAGAATCAGCTTTGGTGCCAAAATCATAAATCATAATATAAAACTGGGTGATCTAACAGGAAGGTTATGTTAGACGAATGCCATTCGTTATATGGACGAGAGTTTTGCATGTCTGCAAACAGAAGCCGACTTTTGGGAAATGTAGACTTGCCTTGTTCTTGTACTTACTTGAAACTTAAGCTTCTAAGATAGTAAGCATGACAGTTGAGCGTAAAACTAGGCATTAGTAAAAGTGGTTAGTTGGTTCGTTGGGTTTGGTAGTAGGAAAGCTGAGGAAAGTTCCGGAAATTCTCCAAATACAACACCAGAATATATATATAAGTATTACCAGTTTCCACCGATGACTTGAACAAAAAACTGGGCCAAATTTAAGGAATACCAACAACGGAAACAGATTACGCAGTTTCTCTTTCACTTTCTATCAAGAAAACAGAAACAACATATCCAAACATGCATGCTACTTTCTCCGTTTGCATAGGAAGTAGGTTTTAGATGGTTGTAAGTTGTAAAGTAACATATAGACAATTCCTTTGAGGTTTGTGTCATGTCCTGTTTATATTTTGTCCCTAAGATGTCTCATGGCAAGGTATATCACAACACATGATAAGCACACCTACGCACGGCTACTTTGTAGGTAACATCAAAGTTGATAATTCATTTTTGTAAGAACTTAAAATGAATAAAGATAAATTTGCTTTCACATATATTTGCTCATATACATTATCATTCAAAGTAAATGGGGAACTATTTCCGCAAAATACCTTGTTAAAAATTGAAATTTTAAGGCAAGAAGTAGAGGAATGTAGTAGAGAATGGTATAGTTTCCATACCGGAAACATTATAGAAGTGGTCATATACAAGTATAGCACAGCTCAATTTTTATCGAATCTTTTCAAGGCCTACATAATTCTAAATGTAAGTAAGCATAATATATGTTTTATATAGAAAGTTGAGTCTGAGTTAGTTCACTCAAAAATAATTTAAGTTTGACCATAAAGAAATGAATAAGAAGCTCATTTCCTCTTCTTCCGCATGTTTTGATAGGAGTAAATAAATTGGTCACAAGCAGACGGTACTGCACTACACACAGCAAGCCCAAAGAAAGCGCAGATTCGGATGTTAGTAAAAGTGTAATTTATGACACACTATTCATGGCATTCACCATTTATCCCATATTCTGTAAGCAAAGATGCTCACAACTTCATTTTTCTGAAAAATTAACTACTAAACTTACGGAGTATAGCATTGAAAGCACTGAAGATGGTAATGTTGAGGTAGGAGCACTGAAACATATGCTTTTTCTACAAGAATCACATCTCCAGGGCGAAATGCTTCGTTGGCCACAACAAATCTACCCTTCTTCTCATTGCTTTTCAAAACTAAGCCTTTAGAACAGGCTCTGAGGTAGTTACTGCGACCACCAACTACCTCTGGAAGCTTAGTCCCTCCGTACGTAGCATCAGTGCTGGATGATATATCGTCCCTCCCTGAAAACACAGCATCGTCATGATAGTACAGTACAAACGGCATGAACAAGGTTCCTTTTTTTTACCTTTTTCAGTCCAAACTCCAGACATAGTCAACCCTACATTTTATATTTTCTATGCTGAATATTTTCAAATTGTTCATTGTCGTAAGTAGGACGAAAGAAAAACTAGGTTCAATAAGAAGGAAAATTCCCTATTGTCATTGTCGGAACTTCATGTTCCCTCAGCTCTCAACATTGAGAGCTATAAGGCTAGCCAAGTAATGCAAATGGAGAGAGAGAAAGAGTTCAAGAACAAACACGTAGTTTCAACTTTGAACAAAGACTTTATCCAACAAACCTTAAGTCGTATATATTCCATTATACAAATATAAAATTGCACCTTAACTTCAAGTCTCCCTCCTATTCATTGAAACTACATTAATGTGGAAGGTACGCGATGCACAGTACTCTAAGGATTCGTTTCGTTTAATGGTATTTTTTCTTGTTGAAAAAAGTGAAAATTAAATGGGCATTTTGGGAATGAACATAAATTACATTTTAGAGGTAAAAAAGCTTTACTATAAGGAATAGGAGGTCATTACTTACCCGAAGAAAAGCTACTAGATTTTCCTGAACATGTCTTCAGCAGAGTTTCTAGAGCTAACCTGGTTTTCCCAACTTTCGTCTCATCCAACCCTTTGGCTTGACTTAGACATTGGGTGGCTTTTTGTAGCTGCTTTGATGCCTCAGAATATCTACCAGTTTCAATACAGCAACGAGCAAGTCGCTCATATAATTTGTAGTGAAGCTCGGCTGGGTATCCAAGCTGGAATGCCAGCAAGGCATCCCGTTCCGCCAACGAAAATTGAGTAAGGTGAAACAAAGCCGCGGAGCGATTAGCATAAACAACAGCAGCGTCTGGTTTGTGGGTGAGACAATTTTCATTAACATTTTCAATTACTTTTTACAAACAAGAAATATACATAGTAATAAGTAGAATAGATGCCTACTTTGGTGAGATCACCTCAACTAACCTGATGTACCGTCTTCATGGGGCATAAACGCTAAACACTTGGTGTACCACTCAAAAGCTACTTTGTTTTCTCCTGAGCCAAATGCTTTATTACCAGCATTTTTCAATGTCATCGCCTTTTCTCTATTTTTGCTAGACGGGTTAGTGCTCAGCAGAGTGTGAACAAAATTTTTAATCCGCTCATTTTCTAAAAAGAATCCTAAGCGGACTGGCGTTATGTTCTCTTTAAAATGAGTCCAATCCTCAGCACTAAAGCTGGATTTCATATTCAGACACATTTTTCGCATTTCAGAGTCTGGTCGAGGAGGCAAACTACTGCCTCCTCCAATTTGTCCGACTGTTAACATGCTTGTAGTTATGTATGTAATTTAATATTTTATAAACTAAAACTTAGCAAATTTTGTATCTTTTTTGTCGGTGATTATTATTTTATGCCGTATACCATATGATGGAAAGTGACACTAATCTAAAAGCAAGTAAAATCTTTGAAATTTTCCCTCGTACTCAAAAGTAGGAGTGAACAGTGGAACACATCTCATTTATATTTAGATTTCCGAACTTATTCGGTATATTTTAATACCATGCCGGCATACACAGCATAGGCGAAGCGATTTCGACTTGCAGAACGAAAGAGTGTCGCTGCCAGTAGTAAAACCTGATGAACATGGGCTTACATACAGATCTACAACTACAGTAGCCCATTCCTAAGCTAAACAAATCAGTGATGCATGGGGTATAAATACATAAGTACATGCATGCACTTAGCACAGCTTGAAAAGTTGACAGCGTGTATCTTCAATATGTATAAAAGCAATAATGTGCTCGAAAAGCTTGAGGGAATCAAATGAACATTCTATAAAACGCCATTAGTAAACGAGAAGCATATCTATTCTCACAAAAAGTTCCATGTACCATTTATTATTACGCATTTACTTTCTCACATATATCCAAGTTTCTACAAACTAGTTACAAATAACGCCGATATAATACATTGAAATAAAGTTTCAAAATACGCCCATTACATTGTGTAAAATAAACTCAATCTAATTTATTTGTTCAACTTCCATATGCAGTCGCTATTTTTTCTGACCATGGTATCCACTTTTCCCAGCTGCATTTCAGACTAGAACACTTCCAAACTTTCCTCGATTTCTTCCCCAGAGATAAATTAGGTAATATGATTGGCTTGACATCTAGTCCCCGAAGAAGTCTGAAAGAGGACAAAAACCGTATTTCTTGTATAAATAACTGTACACTTGAGACATTCTCAAAAAAACTATGTTGGTTCATGTTGGAGAGAAAATTGTTTCATAAATGAAACGTTATTCGACAAGCAAAAACCCTTACTCAAGTGTCATCTTTTTCCCGATCATAGTGGATCCCCCCCGTAACAGAATTTCACAGACAAATCTTTCCATGCATGTGTCATTTTCCACCACATCAAAAGCTAGCCCATCTCGATTTGTCACAGTGATGGGATATCCATAACGATCAGTTTTATATCCCGCAGCATAATATCCTCCTGAAGTGCTGGCCAAAGAATTCTCCGTATCCGACCGTTTGCCAGCAACGGCTACACCACCAGCACCAACCATCGAAATGATAAACATTGCAAGCCCAAGCAAGATCATCAAAGGGATTAGAATAGGGAAAACGACAAGTGCAAAGACACTGGCACCTTGCTTCATTCCAAATGTGGTAAGAATCCCACCAACATCTGTGATAAAATTATGCATGTAATGATATGATTTATTATGCTCTATCAAGGTGATGTTGCAGAATTCGAGTTTTCCATGCGTATCAAATGACTAAAATTGAATGGTTGAGTGCTTCCATGTTGCGTTATAAGGGCGGTTGAACACGTTCCAGCAATTGCCGAAAAACGTAAAACACAACTTCATAGCCAGATACATTTATGCACATATGTGTAAACCTAGTATTGATATTGATATCGAATGTATATAAAAATTGGTAGTTTTATGGTATCGATTACTGACCAAACCGAGATGCTCCTTGTGTCACTTTTGGAGGAGTTGACAAAGCCGTTTCCCTCTGCCACATTCCCTCTGAAGTTACGTTACTTTCTTCGTCTGGAGATCGTGGATAGTACTTGCGAGCTAAACTCAAGTTTACTAGGAATACAAGAATGATGCTTAGCACTGCTATAACTTTCAGTGATGGTCCGGTAGACGGGTCAGAACCCATTCTGAAAGTCTGGAATATGTGCATAGTTTGCTTGAACTATAAAAATGTCTGCAATTTTATATTCTATTCACCGATAAAAGTAAAACTCCTCCGTGCTCATTCTTCAACACCTCTAGTTATACTAAAACCTAAAAATATATTTTATTCCTCTTTTCTGTCGTGCTAAGATTTATTTTACAACTCAGCTAGTCTTGAAACTTGCAACTCTCGAATGAATGAATATAATGTAAATCATGCATAATTGCTAAAAAAAAGCATTGGTCGACCAGAATGGGGTTGTTCTTGATTTCCCATTCAATCCGTATATATATATTTTATTTATGTCTCAGATCATCATTTATTTTGAAAACGCAGACCCCATTGGAAAGGCATTAAAGGTAAACATTTATTTCATTTTTGAAAGACTGAAAACATCATGTACTCCCTCAAGAGAAGAAGGCAAGTCACACTCAAAAAAAGTAGGCATTCCGTCTTGACTCAGCAGTTTCCGTAAAAATGAAATGCAGTTGATTAAATCTAAACTCGGTCTTGAATCACTATATGCTGGTGAGTGAATAGGTGTCTCACATAATACAAAAGTTGATAACAGCTTGTTTGCTTGTAAAAAATGTATTCAAATATATGCAGCACACTCGACATTTCACGTAAGATGAGTTTTAACGAGATTGCAATCAAAATCTACAACATCAACATTGGTATTAAGTCAGTGATGAAAAGTCCTTAAACTTTGCATTACACCTGAAAACGTTGTATATTATCTCTCGTGCGCATCAACGCAAACAGAACAGATAAAGAAGAGGGCTATACCACCAAATTCGTTTTCTTGAATGAGCTTATTGAAATACAGAAACAGAATGAAACGTGGCCTATAAGTCGAGGAGAATAACGTGTGTGAACACAAAAGAGCCACGTTAAGCATAATATTATTGTGTTCTTTATAGCGCATTGGGAGTGCAAGATGCTTTGTAGTTGTTATGCACGCGCGTAGGGATATAAAATAGATGTGTATGTATATAATATAAGTATCTCAATCAAATATATATACTTCATAGTCTACACACTACATAAGCATGTTACCTATCTGGTAAGAAACAATTTTGCAATTAAGTTCTGGGTACAATGCGGTTAGTCAATGTCAAGTGGAAGAGGATAGGTAGTTGGATAGACGAAACAGTTGGTAAATTACTCAGAGGCATTTTAATTATTAAGAGATGGATGAGTTTCACACGGGTTGATGCACACAGCCTTTTGAACCCTTGCAGTCAACTGATGAAAGTAGTGAATTTTCTGCTATTCATCACTTTGAATTAGATGATACTGCAACGGAGGCAAAGTCATCGTCGTGTTAGAGTGCAGGACGGTGTTTGAATATTGAATGTGATCAGAAGTACAAATTCATGACGTGACAGCTAAAATCTAGAGTACTACAACTAAAGCACTAGGAATAAATAAGGGCACTTCTTGGATTTCTGCTTGGTTTGAATACAGTCAAACAAAATTGTAAATTCGAGGATTCAGACTTGCGCTAACGTTAAACACGGCGCATTTAATGTAAATTTCATATAATTTATAATCATTACTTGTAAGCTGTTCAAACGTGTAAGAAACTTAATGCTGGTTTAACTTAGATCTGAAAAAGAAATTCTTAGTGCTTAGCACTTTGCAATTTTGTTTTAGAAGAAGAAATTACTAAACGTTTCTCAATTTAAAAGCGTTACTTTCAACGTAGGAATGCACTATTCGAAAATGTTAGGAAACAAATAGCAGCGGCTCAGCATGAAAATGAAAGCCTTTGATACTGTACACTGTTGTACGTGTTCACTAATTTCCCAGTGCGAATAAGATGAGAGCATGCAATCTTTCATACATTTTGTAGTCTGTAGCATGACCTAAGAGCAAGATGAGATACACATAGTTATATGCCTACGTGACTACGTTTGTTTTTCTCGTTAGTCCTCAAGGCTACTCTCAATCTAAATTAAAAAGAATAGCAGCCTTTTCGTTTTGATAGAAGTATGGATAAATGATGCACAATCTTCCAAAGTTGGATCAGCAACTTTATGCCAATCAATGCAAACTCATTTGCAGAATTGCAGATCCGAAGTGAACTTTTCATATACAAAATTATCTTGTAAGGGTCCCCTGAAAAATATCATTAAAAAATCATACCTGTAAAAATTAAATTAGTCGCAGCCATATAGGTCATATTTCTGCTGACATACACTGCACAGACTGAACTGTAAACTTTTTTTACTCTGATAATAATCCAACTTTATTTAAATTTCCCTTTTGACTTCATTGAGATTATAATTTTTAACAAATAGACAGAGGATGGAATATGGATACGCCTTCTGATTCAAAAGTTCTGATACGTTTTAATTATCAACCATCACACTTCAAAAACTACAATTTCTAGTTCACTTTACCCATCAGGCAATCACGTATATCTATCTGTATATCCACGGAAGCATACGAATTGCATTTCTACGATGATGACACATCGTATTTTAAGCGAACTCAGCATTTATTTGTCTGCCAACTTAAAATGAAGAAAATGAACTGCTTAAATTGTTAAGCAGGGTTTGCGACGTAGTTGAAATCGAATAGTATTATAACATATTATACTATGTTTACTTACTACTGGAATCTCATATTTGAGCAACATTAACCGTGCTTAGAAGGATTCATAGGGGAACCTATAATACCACGTATCTGCAAAATATGAAGTGAACCACTTAAAGTATCACACTGGTGCCAGACAAGTGTGGACAGACGGGCAGAATCGGAGAGAAGGACAAACGTAATAAAGGCATTACTTTCTGAATTACGTACTGAGCCCAGCTGTGTAATAAAACTGTCTGATAAAATAGTTGATGCGGGGAAAATTCTTTGCTGATTTATGCCATGCATTCCTCCAATTCAATTGTACATGTTCACGAAAATGAGTAGCTTTTGCAAAATATTTCAATGAAGTTTAGAAAGCGAGAATATTGAAAATGGTTTCTAATACGAGACAGTGGCACATTTAGATTTATTCGTTGAAAGCTTTTTTGTCACTTATTCGTAAATAAAACTACTTTTTACTACATATATATTAACAACCGGTAACAAAAAATAATTTACATGGACATGAGCATTTAATTTGTATACATTTTGGTATTTAATCATTGGTGACTCTACATTTTGTCTGCAATCGGTACTCTCTGCAATATTGATGTGCTCTCATCACATTCATTCCACGCTACGCCCGTCCCTCACTCGCTTCGCAGTTGTTTTATAGCTTGTTCAAAAGAGGTGACAGTCGCACATTGGAATTCAAGACAGTTGTTCCACTTTCCCGACCTGTGATTTCTTCGTATTTTACTTTCAGCCCAAACTGCCCTGGAAGCTCGTTTCGCCAAATTACTTTGAGCCGGGAGAAGGTTTAGCATTCTGAATAGAAAAAGAAAAACCACAAAAAAGAGAAACGGATATAAACCATTTTCTGCTCTACTGATTATATAAAATGACATGCATTAAATGACGTGTTTTAATGTCACATTAAGTTCAACAAGAGACAAAAAAAAGGTATTGTGTTAGTATGGAGAGCTTTTAAATGAAGCACATCTCATCATGACGATGACAAAATGTGTGTTCCAGTTAGTAGTCATTTCATTTCACATAAAATTAGAGATGAACCTCAAGATCCAATTTTGTGCTTTATAGCCTTTGGCAACACGAAATACTTCGCAAGAAATTCTTTCCACGCATTCCTCACTACTAAGAACGCTCCTTGCAAGGGCAGCCGAAGAACTCAAATCTCTCGCGAAGGGGAATCGAGTTGGAACACGTCGTCCTATTCCAGCTGCCCCTCCAGCAACGGCAGCTGAGCCAACGACGGCGAAGAACAGAAGCAAAACGATTCCAACAAAAAGGATCATTGGAAGGAAGAGAGGCACAACTACAACGAAAGAAAAAAACAGAATAAAACCATAATACTACCCATCATAGACTTGCGACTCACACGCCCATTTCCAAGACAGATAAAAAAGCACACTCCTTTAAAAAATTTAAGAACTTTTCTTCGTTTCCGTTTGACAGGTAATAAAAGGACCCTATCTTCTATTTTAATGGCTTTGTAAAGTATGCGCCATCAAAGCAGAGGAAAACAAGCGGCAGAGAAGAAAAAAATTGATGTGATTGTCCAACTGGAAAAGTGTAATGTAGTACTAACCTAGACCTGTTCGTGATTCCATCGGGTTACCCCATCCTCCGGTACGTGTTCGATGGTTTCTGTGGTGGTGATGTGGAATAACTGGAGGTGCTGATGGACTCGAATAGCCATTATTATTGCCCTGTTGAGTCTCCTGTTGTTCCTGATAACCTTCACAGTTACTTTGAGGAAAACATGAGATGAACACTAAGGTGCATAGTACTACTGGCACTAAAACTTTGAACGTGTCGAATACAATCATTTTTGGTACTTGGAATAAAATGGTAATATCACGGATCACAGATCTTTGCTACAATTGTTCTGTACAATGTGTGGATTTTAGTGTATATATAATATATACCCCTCTCGTTTGATAGACGAAACGACTCGATGAATTATAAATTGCACTGTGGGCGATCCAATGTAACCAACTAACCGTAAGAAAAATCCATTTGGTTTTTCCTTTGTAGTCACCGCTATCTCAGGGAATATGGTGCAACCTTGGTCAGATCTTATTTCAGAGTAAACGGAGGATTTAGCAGAGGGCCAGTATTTATACGGGATTAAAAACTGGGTGATGAGGTCAAATTAGTATCATAACTCCGCCGGAAGAGGATTATTGCACAAATACTTATGATGGTGAAGATGAACCAAAATTTTTTAAGATGTAACAATGTTAATACAATGAAATATGTCCGACCACTGTAATGTGTTAGGGTATAATAGAATAATATTATGTGCTTTACTCCTTGGGTTGAAGTTACATTAACATATTACATTTTTTATAGCTGGTATGTTGTAGGTTGCAGGTAGGCATAAATTGCCAGCTTTACTAATTAGCGTTCCGCATGATACGCTCATCATTTCTTGAAGATCATCATCGCATCGCATTAATACAATATCTCTGTCAACATGGGATGTAGATGTACATACTTTTATATTATGTGTATCCCCTGCATTTCTGGTCTCTTCAGGTTCAATGTTTTCCTTTCGTTGCAGTTACCATACTTTTGTTTGCGATCGTATATCTGTGGTATGTGTCACTTTTGACAAATGTGGGTAAACCTTATTTCAAGAAATATGGGTACTATAATGAAAACAGTATATATCGCAAAATCGGAACGTTACCAGCAAATGGGAGTCCTGTTAATGTGTAAGTAGACATATAAGACTTTAAAGTGTTTAAGGTAAGGTGATCCATATAACGTAGCAAAGCAAACATGGGCACTTAGCACGGGTATCATCCTCCAAAATAAGAAACCACTTCTGTATCACTTTTATGCGATTAAACGATTAATGCTGTACTGCTTCCTCTGAGATTCGAATAAAGTAGCGTTGTAATATTACCGTAGGTTTTAGTTTACCAGCTAAAAAGCTTCGAAATAGCATATAAACGTTTATATAAATGTAACTCATTATTATTAACCACGATTCCATGACTTGGTAAAAACTTTTTACTTTGAGTAAAACCGGAAGGACTGTGAGGACATCATATACTTATATTCTTGTTTTTAAATATTTGTGTTGAAATATATATTGTTTCACTTTTAATTTTTTTTAAATTTAAACATGGCCAACGCATGCCAATTAGAGTCTATATAAAATTCTTTGTCAGAAGGAGGATACAATTATTAGCATCGTTTGTTCTTAATACCTAGAGCACTCGTCAACGTCGGAGTTTATGCAATGTAATATGCGTATATATACCATTAATGTCGTACTCAAATTTCATATAAAATTCAACAAAAGTATTAAATTTTTATAACGAATCCTTAATATTTGATACATCCGCTTTTTTGAAAAGAATAAAATATGAAGGGATTATATACTTGCAGTAATTTTAAGACGCTGTCTACTCATATGACAATCCTAAAATGGACATGACTATGACAGATGTCTAGCACATAAAATGCTCATAAGCTTTGATTAAAACTGAACTTGGCCAGTATCATAAGGCTTTCTTAAATGATGGCAAGCCTGTCATATTTTCGTACAATTCGCCTAATTACTTGGTTATTATGATTCACATCTTTTTGCAGATTCGCCAGTAAAACTGAATTTTCCACCAGAAGCCAAAGCTTTTTGAAAGAGTGAAAATTCCAAGTGTAAATAGAACATTCATGTAGTTTTTACTTTCAATGAAAGAACTTTTCTGTTAATTTTCATAGTAATCAGTAATTCCATCCTTTTCATATTATGTTTTGTGAGCTCATTCAGCAGCACTCAGTCTTCATTTTCAAAGTATGCTAATTTTTTATCTTTGAGGATTTAATTCCGTTCCAAGACTGGCAAAGTATTTTAGAGTAAAGTAGGGTTCTGTGGTTGCCACATGAGACGGAATGAAAAATAAAATGAAAATCACTTGTCAACGGAAACTTAAAGTGAAACGGAATCTTGAGGGAAACGCCTCACATTCCG
>JAANSM010004383.1:0-11414 GCA_036850725.1 Orchesella villosa
AAAAGGACTTATCTTCTTGATCAATTTATACTTTTGGGCTTTTGGTGTGAGAGTAACTTGCTTTGTCGTTGGAGGGATTCAAATCCTTTGTCAAATGACGATGTGTGACTATCTTAAAGCATTCTGGGAGAAATGCAAGGAAGCGGATGAAAATGAAAAAGGGAATCATAATGGGAAAAGGATGAGAAGAACGTTGCAAATGTATAGGTTGATTCAACTAATGGGAAACTGGAATAATGATATCCAACAAAAAACAATGATGATCTGCTTAATGAGTACGGGTATTGTGATCCAATCCTTAAGCCTCTTCACGTTGGTGAGACTACCATGGAATAATCTTGGGGGCAATCTGATCCCACTCGCTATCTACAGTCTTATGCTAACTGATTGCTCTTTAGCTATTATTGTGTGCTTTGGTGGTATGCTTAATATTCATACGGATTCGGAGAAATTGCTGAAAAACCTCAAATGGATACTTTCCCAAGGTTTTGAACAGATTTCAATGAAGAGAAACAGGATGGAGGTGAAATGGAGAAGGAAATTCTTGACAAGCTGCTCCCCAATTAAAGTCAAGTTTGGGCTTACGAACTTCCTGGAAAGGAGGACTCCACTTAATTGTATGGATGTTTCTATTGGACTTACTGTTCAACTTCTTCTCATTAACTAAACCATGATAACATGAAAAAATAGTCAAATTGTCGAGTAATTTATTTGCTTATCTGTACAATTTAAGGTCATAATATATTATGCTTTAAAGTTGTAGAAATAGAATTTGAAAACATTGATTATTCATCGTTTCATCGACATATTGAATCATATTTACACTGCTTAAATATTGTATAAAAAAATAAAAAAAAATATTTATTTATTGCGTTAGTTTGCAAAAGTCTATCGATAAGTAACACATAGGTTTAAGAACGGCGTAAGACTAATTATTTTATTGTAATCTGTTACAGTCAATGCATAAAATTTAAGAATAAAGATAGCCAATAGCTTCTAAAATACTTGGCTCTTCTGGTTGTTTATAATTTATAAATAATTTTCCAATTATAAGTTTTATTTTCACATGTACAATTCTCAAGTATCAGATCCTGTCGTGAATGACTACACAAATTTATAATCTCAATGGATACAAGTCACTAATTTCAACAGAATATACAATGTATTAGACTGATACTGAATGTATATGTGCATAAAAGAAGACGAACGAAGAAAAGGTATTTGGTAGCTTCGAATAGAAATTTAAATTTTGAAATCGTCAGTAAAGTATATGCTTATCATGCAATTCAACCTTATTTTTATTTAGCGTTGAATTTTTGGTGTTTGGAAAAGATATTCGATTTGATTGGAGATTTTCTATAGGTTTCTTTTGATGCTGTGGATTCTGGAGCCAATATTTTGATTATTGATGCCAAAAATATGTCCTAAAATTTGCAGCCGAGTATTATTAAATAGTCATAAGTGTCTAGCTAGATGGAGGTTCAATGCAAGTATGCGTATGTTGCGTAGTAGATAAAAGAACATAGAAATGAATATCTGTAAATATGAGAGTTATCTGCCAAATAAAGTTTGTAGTGACGTAAACCTAATAATTATATATCTATTTTAAACCAATTTGAAATATGAAGATATTTAATTTTATTTAATATTGTCAAAAAATAAGGAATTACAAAATTGTATACGAAATTCAAAATTGTGACAGAACTTGTCAATATTTAGGTGGCTGGTATATCTACGCACTTTGTGCAACTTGTCGAACCATCTTTACAGCATTTGCATTGATTTACAGCAGAACCTGTTAATGCACAAGCCTCGCAACACCTGATTACTGCATTCTCATATCCATTGATATTCTTGCAGTTTGTCTGAGCCTGGCTTAGGGTAAGATCATCAAAGTTCTCACAAGTGAGCGACGCAGTACAAAGCTAAAATTTGAAAACGAATTATTTATGATTAATTTGGTAAATAAATATTTCTCTGCATAAATATATTTCTCTTGAACATTGGAAACTTACGAATGTGGCAGAAGCGGTACCAAACCAAGCTGCAATGACGATTGTAGCAAAGATAATAGTGATCCCCTTCATCTTGAGCTTGGCTATTAAATGGAGTGTTGGTGGGTTGAATTTCTGGAGCTGCAATGTGCAATATTGGATGTACTGGCTTGAGAGTTGGTATTGAACTGATGGGTAACTGGACAGAAACAGTCCCTTTTTATACTCCTTTCCATGGTTAAAATTACATTGAAGGGCTGATTTTCTACGGAAAAATACCACTTAATAGCTGGTAGTATACAGCTTTCATTATACTTTTTAGGGCATACTATATGCTGGGTTGTAGGCTTGTAAGCATTTGTATATTATGACAAAACTGCGTATGTAAAAAGTACCTAAATTACACATGCAACTCCTGAGAAAATATATGTGTGTAGATAAAGCATATTGTTCAAGGGATTACCACAGTGTTTCAACATTGCAGACGAACCATTTGAGGAAAGGTTTTACCTCCTAACCCTTTTCTGGTTTAATGAATGTTTTTCACAAGGGCTTGCTTTAGGTTTATGCATGCTCGTCCCTTTTTTTCCATACGATTGCCGATTCCCAGTAATGGGTTTGAAAAGTGAAGGAAATAAAATGTTGAATTTGTCCAAATACCTTTGCTTGACGGCTTAAAATAATTTTTAATAAATGAAATACAATGGTGCTACTATTTTTCTCCGAAAAGGAGATTAAAACAAAAGTTTTTTTGTTGAATGCAGATCGCCTTGTTAAAATGTTTTTCATATACGTGTATATTATGATTTTGTCTCGCCACATGAATTTTAGATTTAGGATTCAAGTGAACAAGCAGGCACATTATGGGACTTGGGACTTTATAATTCAAAGTCAACGACTACTGTCTCCAAACCTTTTTTAAAAATACATTTTAGGAAGGAACTTATCACAAAGCTGGAAAATTGAATTGAATGAGCCTTCACTTCAAATGTACCTCATGAGGAAGCCCACTATTAACGGGGATAGGCTGGCTGTGTCCTAAATTATTTTTTTACACAAACATGTATGTTTATCAAGGTGAAATTTGGGTATCAATTTCACAGGCATTTATTCTTTTTTCCGTGATGAGGCATGGGTTAATGATTGGACTTATAAAGCAAAGTAAGAATAGGGTGTAAAAAGGGTTAATACAAACTCAATGCAAAATGCACAAGGCGTTGGAATTCAGATGCGCAACTTGACCATCGGTTTTTTCGTATCAATTATTTGAGAACAAATTAGCGAGTATTTATGGGAATGGGAGTATTGTGGTAGAGAGTCTTATCAAGGGAGACTTTGCTGAGACCTTTGAATCTCATTGGAAATTTAATCGGGAATTTAATACCAATTTTTGGAGACGAGAACAAATTGCATATGTATTGAGGAATTGATTGGACAAAAAAATTGTGCAACATAAATAAATGAGGATGAGAAACAACGAACTTGTTATTGATATGCGTGTCTAATAAAGTCATTTTTTGGGTAAATATATAATGAATTTAACTGCTTTATTAATATGTTATTATTGCTTACAACAACAATAATTTATTTCGCGTATCGTCTGACAATATTTATCATCACCATCATCATGAGCCTCAGTATAAAATAAAATTTATTTTATTCCTCTCCTTAAATTCACCATCAACGTCTCAACCCTTTTTAAAAGACATTCACAATCCCCCAGCATCTCTTCACCCTCCAATTTTCTTCTGTCTTTCCTCCACCTTTCTCCTCTGGTTTTCCCTCGCCGCCGCTTCCGATTCTTCCGTGACATAAGCCACCTTCAACATATGTTTAATATCCTTCGCCAACATGTACATTTCCCGGACACTAATCCCAATATCCACCAGCTGGCCAAGCGTATCCTCCGGTGTAATCCTCGCGTTCCTATGCATATGCTTGAAAACCTGAAGATCAAGATTCCTAATTACCATCTTAATTTGGCCAATGATCAACGTCCTTTGAGCTGCCGTCGTTTTAATTCTTAGCAAATTATTCTAGAGCCGAAGCACTTGATTGTGAAGCGTTTGTTGGGAATCCACGAGCTCAGTCAAGAAGTTTCTGTAGGCGAGGACCTCATTCGTGTTCATGAGAACGTCTCTCTCCAGCGCCTTTCTCCTTCTCGCCACCGTTTCTCCGTCCTGTTCATTAAGAAAGAGCGAGCCTCAGCCAAAACCGCGTAGCGAACAATTATCTCCCGCAAATCCCCATATTCTCCTTGAGAAGCTTCTTTAAACTTTGTCCAAATAAGTCTTGAAAATTGAGAACTTGCCCAGGCATGAGTCTTGCTTCCGTTTGATTTTGTCCAGGGCAGTTTTCTCTTTGTGCTTGGATTTTCTTCTATATTATCCATTAAGTTTGACATTAATGTGCCAAACTACTCTATCTTGTGGACTTTCCTTCTAATCCTAAATAAATATCTGAAAATTTCACACTTTAATACTTAGAATCGTGCAGTTTATTACATAACTTGCATCTCCTTTTCACTTTAAAATTTTTATTTTAAAGCTTAAGCTAGTAGCTACTCACATTAGTTTTCGCATTGAAATTTTCTTTTGCAGCATAATAAAATTTCAGACTGGTTCCAACCATTTACATAAAACATCGTGCATTTATATGCATACCCGTTGGAGATAACTACTACAATATTTTGGGCGACAACCAATGCATATTGATTATTACTGCATCAAAAGCAGCATATTAATAGTTTGCTGGATTTGGAAATCAACAACCACAAGACATGTCTTTCTCTCAAAGAAATTTACATTTCCAAATTGCACCTTAAGTTGTGTCAGAGAACGTAAACATTTTCTCTCTACTACATTCCTCCTTCTTTGCAGTTCCCTCTTCCAATTTTGAAGTAACTCTCTGCTCATCCAGTTTACCATTCCAGGAATTCGGTAGCAAAGTAGGCCAATAACATTAGTTTGTGCTCCTACAACAACCATAGCAACCAATGCTCTTGGTGACAGTAAATTATAATACTTGACAACCGCGCCATTACAAACAATTCCCAAAAGAATGCAAACAAATGTGATAGACAGATGAACCGAGTTTCTAAAACAGACGTTTGTTTGAACAGCAAGCAGCTGGATAATTCTGTATTTTGGCAGAGCGCTTTTAAATGAGCGGTTTTCAATAGATTTGATTCCAACGTAGATTCCAGCATTCGCAAAGATTACCACAGAACAAATAAAATACCCATGTAGCATATACTCCAGCATATTCCATATTTCCACAATTTCAACCAAAATCAGGAATCCTGCTCGATTCCAAGTTTCCCCTAAAGTAATCAGCGACGTTGGAAATGGTGGAGTCATTGGCGCAAAAATCATTACCGCTGCGAATGTGAGAGGGCATAATAGTGTGCTGATTTTTACGACGCTTAAGACCATTCTGACTGTGCTGTTGTTTAGATTTCCTATTCGAATATAAAATTTTTGAATTGTTAGAATAGAAACCTTTATACGTATTCTGTACCAACTTAGAAGAAAGAGTAAGATTTCTTACCGATTTGAAGTTTGTTAAAGTTGATGAGAAAACCGTTAAGTAATGCACAAAATTCAAGGGTATCTGACCACACCACTTGGTAGTAAACTGGTGTGCCGATTTGCAGAATTAGTAAAGTCATCCTCACAAAGTTTCTTTGAGCTTCGGCATCCTTTCGCAAGATAGAATTTTGAATTGTTTCATAGAGCATTAGAAGAAGGATGGTTAAATGGATGCCGTAAACCAGAATCCTACCAGATTTCCAGTTTTCTTCCTTGATCTCCATTTTTGCTTCATTTGAATTCCAATTAAAGGGTGTTAGTTTAACGAAGTTGCAGAGGTCAATGTGCAGTTTTGCGTGATAGCTAATATCCTTGTTTAGGATATTGTAGTTGTTGAGGGGAATAATATTGAATTTTTTGAGGAATATTCGTTTCATTTTATTCAACATTTTAATGGCTTTAGAAACGTTAATTAATTTAAAAAAACTAAATAGTTGGAAGCAAACTTTGTTGAAATGTAGGCGCTGCATATGTTAATGAATGTGAGTCAAAATTTTGAAGTGATTGAATGCCAGTTGGATCTGGCCTACAATAATATAACTTCGGCAATGGTCATAAAAACAGTAAGGTACGTCAACCAGTCATGTGGTATAAACGTTTACGGAAATGAGTTGTTGAGACAATATTTCTAACATTGTTTTTGTGTGCCAAGTCAATCCAAACAGATGTCATGAAAATGATTCCATCGAAGACTTTAGATTCTCACATGTTTACTAAGTGAATCCTGTGAAATGTTTACGTACCGTCATAAAATAGTTTCCAAGCAACAAATAGTTTCCGATCGTAAGCTTTTAATCAGCCATTGGTAAATTAAAATTTAGACGTAAAACAGTAAACATTTCAAACCAGAACGATATGTAAGTAAAAAAGTACTTTGTTTCATCAACTGGAATATCAAAATTGACGTTTGCGTTCTGTAGTTTCAGCGTATGACATGTTTTCAGGCTTTTTGATGGCATTAAATAATTGTGTATATTGCTCAACTAAAGTATTGTTATTGTTACTATTCCCTTGTCATCCTCATAAGCTATAAAGTAAAAAGGCAAACGTTTAAGTTTCAGAATATGACTGTGTACACGAAACAAGCAAATATAATTTACATGGTACCAAATAGTTACGTGATTGTACAATCAAACTATATTATTTGCTGGTTCAGGTTGTTTGTTTTCCGCAATTTTGTTTTATTAGCAATTTTCAACAACTTAACATTATTTAGGATTTTTTGCAATTTTTATTTTTATAAAGGGTAATTTATATTCTAGGCCATCAATTAAAAAATTAACCTCGAAATTATTTCATTTTTTCAATGAACAGGTGGTGTTCATATTGGGAGTTGTTAGTTGTAAGGAAAAAAAGTTTTATATAACTTCAGCAATCTGTTTGTAAACTTTTAACAGCAGCAAATTGTAATATCATGTGCACATGCGATGCAGTCTTCCGCGCAACGAGCTGGAACTTCCATGGGCAGAGCCTATTTTAAACAAATAGTTATAATCTGTAAACTTGTTAAGCATAAGGAGGAAATTTTAACCATCATGGTATAATTTATTTTCAACACAATTTACTCACTCTGCCAAACCCGTCCATTGTTTTACTTTCGTCGTCCGGTTCAGGTTGCTAGTTAATAAAATGAATGTAAAAAATAATCATAATATCGACTTAATAGCTCTAACGGATAGACTTTAGTTTTAGGATCAATTTTTTTGGAATGATTACCCGGGCTCCATTGACGAAATCAGTGACTGTAAATAGAAACATGAAGATTCCAAACAACTTATTCAGTTTCATGGTGACGTTTTAGATTTTTCTTGATGATTATGAATCGGTGGAACCAATTTTAAAGGAAGTAGATTGGAAATAAATCAGAAAACATGAAGATTACAAACAACATATTCAGTTTCATGGTGACGCTTTAGATTTTTCTTGATTATCATGAATTGGTGGAACCAATTTTTAAGGGAGTAGATTGGAAATAAATCAGTCGATTCAATGCTGCTAAATGATTCTAATCGTAAGAGGTAGTAATAGGTAATTTTTCTACAACATCACCTTTTGTTTTCTTTACAACTTCATTAATTATTATGGTTATGAATGATCATTAAATCAAATTACAAAAACTTACGAGTTACGTAGATCAATTAAGAAACTTAGTGCATCATAAAAACGTATGTTTAATTTAATAATTGGAACTAAACAGGACAGTGGCATGAATTAACGACCCATTAAGATTTTTCTGTAACATCACCTTTTGTTTCCGTACAACTTCATGAATTATTATTGTTATGAATGATCATTAAATTAAATCACAATCACATTATGAGTTACGTAGATCAATTAAGAAAATTAGTGTCTCATAAAAATGTTATGTTTAATTTAATAATTGGAACTAAACAGGACAGTGGCATGAATTAACGACCCATTACATTAAGACTTGTCGGTTAATTACCCGTGGGTGACTCATTCAGTTTTCATTAAAATTGCTATTATCGCCGTGAAGCGCAAAAATCATATTGTGAAAAATTGTATTTATTTGCGCTCTCAAAAAGCATTGCACGTGTCCAATTAACAAGATTTATTAAGTCCATCTACACTGTGCTAAAAAGATGACAAGCATTGCCACTGTAAAAAAGATGTCAAAAATATTTGTATTGCCCAATCGCTTATATTGCCATTTATGCGGCAGTTTACGCTTACTTAAATCAGATGCTATTTTTAGGGGTTTCTTTGTTTGCAGTTAAATTCTTTAAACAATAAATTCTGCACAAAAAACACTGCAAAAAAGCCATGTTATTTTGGTTGAAAAATCGCTCGTTAGAACACTGGTACAATGTTAAGAGCTTACTGAGAACTGATGCTACAAAATCTAACCAACGATTTATCCAGTGCATAGCCTTTTACATAAAGATTAAGTTTGTGAGATTAACTATTTACGTGGAAGTAGCTAAGCCTGCTTTCAGCTGAGGTTTGAGGAAAAATCAGGGAGTGTAAAAACGATATTGATTACATTTTCATAAGATAATGTCAACTATATCACCAGGTTTATTTTTATGATATAAGGTGCGTTCATTAATTCCAATACACGAGCAAGGACTGTAATAGGTCAGGACAATATATGTTCCCAACATACAAACGCGTGTTGTTGAAATCGAAGGTCAAACTCACGCTGCAGTGTAAATTGATTAGTGTTATCTAATATCGTCGGACAAGTTGCAATTGGAAATTTATTGACGAGTTCACCTGAGAAAGCATATATTCTCATGATTTTTTATATCTCCATAAATGCTTTGCATAAGGAACGCAACGAAGACCTTTAAATTGGGGGGACGGACGCGTAAACTTTATGTGTCCGAATTCGGTTATACATACAGGTACAAGGGTTGGGTAAATAAATAAGATAAAATATAAATTTGGTTAGCTAAATATAATTAAGTGTAACTACTGTAATTGATTCACATGTTAAAACAAATTTAAGGGAAATAAATTCTAACAGCTAACCATAAAAACTACTCCACCTATATATCTAATACTTTGTGCTGCAAGTAGGTTTCAGATTGACGATTTTTTGAGAGTAAATTTTGCCACCCTTATGTATGAATGGTTGGTATTCAACCAACTTCCTTTAAACTAACGGAATATTGAACTTATTCAAGGATAATTCAACGTACAAGATCGCTGTTATCATTGACAGTGTAACTTAATTCACAGAACGGGAAATTTAGTACCAGGTGTAATGCATAGATTAGTAAGCGTATAAATAAAATCAAAAAGTTCAATTCCATAACCAAAGTGGTGAATTGGAACTTATTTGTGAGCAAATCCCTTGCCTATGTATCTTACAGGATTAGATCAAAGCATTCAAATATATTCTTAAATATATTAACACTAAGGATAAATGAAGATGACATATAATTAATTGACGTGAAATGAACCATATGACAATTCAATGACTGGGACAGACAGCGCGATCCTTAAAAATAGGTTTCGCTATTATCCATTGAGAAATCTTATCTATAATATTTGTTTGCCACTCATACATATTTTTGGGCATGTCATGATGATCTCGAACGAAAAACAAACGCAAAAAAAAATAAGTGCAAACGTGTGCAAATTTATTAGCAAAACGTGCAAATTTATTAGCAAAACGTGCAAATGTGATTTGGCAAAACGTATTCAAAAACGTTTTTTATTTTATTATTTAGAATGTGACGTGGGTGATGTTTGCAAAAAACTTCACGAAGGATTTTTGTTATCAGGAATGTGTCTGCTCAGTATATTCACTTCTCAACGGATTTGCTGCTACTGATAAGACAATCGGAGCGACGAAAAATCATATATAAATAACTGTGCTGCATTATCTGCGAGCAAACCCAGTTTGAAATTAAATCCGAACAGTTCCTGATACAGTTTATCCTTTTCATTTCCCATTTTCCAGTATAACAAAGAAGAATTATTGTTCTCCATCAAAATGAATCAAGAATCTACAGCTGAAGAAAACTACCACAAATTCAGCAACCTCCTCATCAGTTCAACCATTTTTCTCCGAAATGANTTTCCCATTTTCCAGTATAACAAAGAATAATTATTGTTCTCCATCAAAATGAATCAAGAATCTACAGCTGAAGAAAACTACCACAAATTCAGCAACCTCCTCATCAGTTCAACCATTTTTCTCCGAAATGAGTTCAAAACTCGTTGGAAAAGAGAAACAGGGAAAGCATGGCTGGATAGTGAAAGTCAAGGATTGGAGAGGCTGACAGCCAAAGGAGACGGACGTGTTTTCAGAGTCGGTCCGTAAAGAAGGGGAAAGCTTCGAGAAAAAGTTGGAGTACAGAGTGGAAACTTTTATCATTGTGTTGTGCATGTGATGGTGAGTGTGATGGGTTGATTAGTTTTGGTGAGTAATATCCGGAAGTCTTTTTAAATTCAGTTAAAACTTTCAAATGTCAAATAGTTCAGTATTTGCAGCTTGAGGTGCATACAGACGCAGACGTGGAACTCTTATCGGTCGCTCATTCATATGCAAATTAGCGTATGGGACCAAGCCAGTCGGAGTAGTGAGTAAAAATACATATTAGAAAATCACTTAGAAACCTTTACCCATACCCATACTCTATTGTATTTACGCTCTTTGCGTATGGCTCTGATGGAAAAAAGACAGTGTGCTGTCTGTTCCATAGCCTCACTTGCATGTTGATGGGATTTCATACGCATATGGGTACTCATAAATTCGCCTGAACTTTCATCCTATCTTTTCAACATACCTTTTCTAATACGCTACTATAGCTTGACGCTTTACATATATACATATGAACTGACGGACAAAGACAGTGTGCTGTCTGTTCCGTAGCCACGCTGATTACTATAGATGAAATCAAAAATTTGTCTGTATTAAATGATATTCTGTATTAAATGTAAATGTCTTTATTCTGTCTGTATTAAATGATAAAGGCAGTGTGCTGCCTGTGTCAGAGTTGAACCATTTAGGTATTGATAAAGACAGTGACTGTCTGTTTCAGTGATATTACCATACCGTTCTAGTGCTACCAATTAAACGAATCTTATATAGAAGCCGAAGGCCAACCGTAATTATACCCTCTATCCTTCACCCACCGACATCACTTATGTAGTAGATCAAGTAGGACCAAAGGGTCAGTGCTTGATACACACATCATACCACAGAAGCTTAAGCCTCTAACAGAGTTTAGCCCGACAATTATAGTGGCAAAGTGAACACAAAGGTCAGGGACTGACCGTGTGTAATAGTAGTTGCACGCATAAAGTCAGTGGCTGACTGGGCGTACTACTAGTATACTGTGTTAATCCGCGTAGT
>JAANSM010004384.1:0-11413 GCA_036850725.1 Orchesella villosa
CATGGAATAGAATTCCACATAGCTTCTTCTCCCTCCTGTTCCTCTCTTGTTGCCATCCAATTGCTTGCAATTTCCGTATCCGCCACAACTCTCTCCAACTTCCAAACCTGCTTTTTAATCATGGCTTGAAATTGATCAACCTTAGTTTGCAAAGTATAAATTTCAAGAACCACTGCCGAGCAAGTTGCACAAAGAGGCATTTGTTCCCCAGGATTTTGAATGAACCAGTATGGCTCTGTTTTGACATATAAATGCCGGCATAGGTTTTGGAAAATTTTGTCACTGACATCTTTGCTTAATGTTCGAATTGTTGTTCCTCCACCTACAGCACCTCTCTTTATTCCACTACCACCTCCGCTTCCATTCGATGAGCAGCCGTTGCTTCCACGGCCTCCTCCTCCTAAAAACGGCGATGATGATGATGAAGCTGCCGTAGCTGCTTGTTCAGGAACAAACGGAAGTTCTCCGCAAACAAGACATGGAAATGTCATTTTTTCCCTTTTGATTATATTGAAATGCCGCTTGGTTTATGGCTATTTAATTTGTAATGTTTCTTAATAGTAAGTACAAATTTAAGTCAAATTCAACCAAGGTTGGTTTACTGCACCCACACCTTTTGACCTGTGTTGCGTAGTACTGTTTTCCCTTTCAAACTAGACGTAAATAGGATACCACTTAACGTTTTCGATTATCTTTGTCATTCGCCTACAAGAACAAAAACATTGCATACTCTATATGTTTTTCCCTCATCATGGGCTGGGTGGTTTTTATTATACATGATGGGTATACCTGGGTATGGAATAAAGAGAAGGGAAGTATGAAGTCGAGTATCTCCGTTCATGTTACGTATTATCTTTTCATTCTATAGCCCTAGCCTACTCGGGATCTTTTCATGACTACATTGCTATACAGCGTTCGTGGGTGCAGGTGCAGTGAAACAAGGACAGAACCAGAGACAACCCAAGCCCACACAATCCATAAGCCGCCGTAAGTATCATCATCATCTAAATGAAACTGAAGGATGCTTTTGTTTATAGACGTTCCTAAAAGTGCTTACAAAGACCATCCTTCATCACTATCACATGCTCTTCGCTTTTGCTTAGTTTAGTGCATAGTAGGAAAGCGTTTATTCAACCAGTTAATGGTAAACGTATACATGTATTTTGAATGCTGTGTGAACTTGGGTAAAATTAAGTACTTTTGAATTTTATTTTTTTGAAATCCAAGTGTCTTGTATAACTTGCTATTGAATTGCAAATTGTAAAATAAAGTAAATATTATTCAAAAAATATTTATAATCTGAACAGACAATTAATCTTGCTATATGTACTTGATTTGAGATTTTACTATAGCCTCTGTCTCCACACATCATTTACGTCAGATTTGTCATTGACTTGAGTCCTTCCCTCTACTTCATTTGGTGAAGATGACATTACACGATAATAGAATGTATTGTGTAAATGATAATGATGCATATCTTTCACATTTTTTCATAAACAAGTCCTCGTTGATGGGCTTTCTCTGTTGAACGATGCCTGCTGTGTGATGTACTCACTTTAAAAGTATATCCGACAAACGAGTGAACCAAACCCTAAAAGAAAAGACGCGATGCGGTACTTTGCGTTTGAGAAAAAGAGCAATGACGAATGGTGAAAAGATACAAAACTGACACTTCCCTTTTTAAAAGCCGTTTTTAACACGTTGTAAGTAACCTTCATCATCTCTCGTTGATGGAAAAGGCCTATTCAGTCAACGTTCTGCATGTAAAATTAGCTGTATACTTAATCAAACTAGAGTTGTTTATTGCAGATCTTCTTGCCATGTATAAATCTAAGCGGAGACAGAGAAACCGAAAACCTAAGGGTATAAGTAGTTCGGCAACGAAGGAATAGTTGAATTAGAAGTAATAGGAAAGTGCATTCATTATGCAGATACTACAATTGCCATTATTGCTCCAATTCTTCTGCCCGATCGGAATTGCTCAGAGGCATGATTACATGTAATGTAAATTTCATCAGGAGCTCAAATCAAAATTTTTTCATGCATTATGTTCTTGACGACATGTCGATCGTGCATGGATGTTTTTCTTTCACTTGGTCTTGTAATCATCATGCTTTTGCGGCAGCGGAGAGCAGTGGCAGGAGAGAAATCCAATCTGATTGAAATCAACTTGAGAGCCTGCCAGCTTTTTAAATGTAAAACTATCCCCAGGTGCACTTTTATTTCACCAGGATATTGTAGCAAATCCTATAGAAATATGAGATTAAAAATATACTTAAGATGGGTATACAGACAGATTCAGAATGTAGCTTGAGTCAAAAGAGATTCGTAAAAATATCCAATTGGACCCTTTTGCATTACGTCCGGCTTGGAGCATTTTTCGGGCGTGCATGCTGAGTCGTGCTTTTTAATGGATTTTCGTCATTCCATCAGTTTAAGAAAATGGCAACGAGAGCATGACGAAGCTACTTGAGAGACGAACTCCCGTGATTACGAAATCCTTTTCCTTCCGAATCAGGAAGGGGGTAGGAATTTTGTTTAGCAATTAAGTATTGAATGGAAAAGATCTTTAGATTAGAATAGCGTTGTAATAACAATAGATCTATTAAAGCATGCTAAGATCCTTGAGCTATCGTAAATGAAAATGGATGCTGAAAAATCGGCGGAGCTTGATATATGTGATCAGTATATATAAGTGAACACGACTTTTTGCTGGTAGGGATTTTATGTTCAAATACTTATTTACGTTTTCTAACGAAAATTGTCTTGCATTACAACCGGTGGCTTTGTGCTTCAAAGTTATTCATTTGATATGGTGTTTGCCGAAGGTCCAAAAAATGTATTTCTATATTGTAAAAAATTTCAGTACTTGCGCTAAAAGGAAAGAACAAGTCAATGCCGCATGTACAGCAGCGGACCGAAGATGACGAAGCAGCGTGAACAAATACGTGAAATGTATTCTGCATCTACCAAAAATTTTCCGATTTACTATTTACACACCCGACAAAACATGGGGAAAACGGTATCTAAATGTTAAATCTGCCTAATAACATGTGACCGTGACTGTTCATGCGTGATCTTATTATCACTCATTGACAGCCGGCTCATGCTCATATCAAAAACATCTTTGATTCATACAAAGCAAAGCTAGCAAAGTCATACTTCAAGCTTTTAGTATATCAAACTCGTATACATTTCCGCTTACGGCTAACCCTATCAAAATTAAAATAAAACTTGGCTACTTGTGACTTGCAAAGCAGAAGATTAAGTTTAAGAAATTTATAAGAGGATGAGAAAAGCTGAAGTAATAAAAATTCAACTACTCCTAGCAAAGTAGTCTGGATAAAAAAAACCTTTCCGGGAGCATAAATTTAATAATTAGCATCTCAATATACTTGCAGCATAACTTTAAATACACTTGAAACACGAGAAGAACAACCTCTTCCCCCGATAATAACACGTTGACTACGTTTTCCTAACTGTATCTCATTGTTGAAAGGTGTAACATTACTTCTATAACACAAAAAAGGAGCAAACGAATACGACCATGGCATGCAGCCACAAGTGGCAACAAAAAATTGATGCTTTCCTACTTGACGAGCTGAGAGCACGTTGCATTGCCTTTAATGCAGTCGATATAATGTGATATGATGTAAGTAAAGCATACCATTTCTAGCAAAAGGGATGAACGGAAAAACGAAAATTAACTTTTGTGTCTTGCATTGCTGTTAGCATAGGATCATGAAGTTTACCAGTATGCAGGTAACAACATCACGTACACCGAAGTTACAGGAATACGGTGAAACTCAGACAATATCAAACACGAATGAAGGCATATGCTTGTACATGTGATGACGATTTTTTTCCTTACGAGTTTAACGCTCAACCAACTCATCTCATCCTCATTTTTTATATCTTTTTTGCTCCCCTATAGACGAATGACGAAAGTACTTCATACTTATATACGCGTATACCATATTGCATTAAAACACCTTACAATACAATGTAACGTGTTTCTACATGCATAGGATTAAGTTTTACACACAAAACTATACGTAATATTGCATCCCTCTCATTGTTGAGTTTTATGTATCAGTACAGGTAAAAAATGAAGTGGCTCTACCTCTACCTGTATATACATTATTTTGCATTGGATTTTCAACTTCTTATATATGTATATGCATCCCATGGCTTTCCGTCCAAGTCTCTAAACAACTTTGATGTGATGTGAGATCCATCCTAACTAACTCTTGGAGAACAAGGGCAGGTTACTAACTTTTTTTTACTAGCATCCCATCACATCACACTCATTTTTACAGGTATCTTTCATTTCATGCCCAATATGCTTCGTTTTTATATACCATAGCAAAGCATGATATGCACTTTATGAATATAAAAGCCACATTATTATTACCTAACCATTTTTATATTCCTTTAATGATCAGCAAGCCAAGGAGCTAGTAGCTTGCATCTAAATATATTATATTCTTGAGACGGCTCTCTCGAGCTCCTTACTCTCTAGCTCATGCTACTACTACCCACCAATGTTTTCCTTTTAGTTGTATTATACTCATTAACTCAATCACAAACACACACATCAAGGCAGACAAGTAAACATTACACTCTTTTAATCATAAACGGAATGCTGTGAAAAAATTCGCTATAACGCTTAAGTGTCTACGACTGTGTGTGTGTTTACAAAAAAAATAGCATTTCGAATTCGAAACATTGATAAAGCTCATGCTTTTGCACTTGAACACTAGGAGAAAAAAGGACCCTTTTCATTTTGTACCTTTTTTAATGTGTTTTGTGTATGTTTGCTGTGTCATGTTTTGTGTTTATACTCATTTAACAAGTTGACAGAGAGGCGAATAAATTCGAGTAGCAAAAATTGCTGGTGAGATTGTATTCTCTACTGTGTATTTCCTCTTGATCACTAAATTACAAGGGGAACGGAACGAAAGAGTTTGAAAAGGGGAAAGATTAAATAAACCTCCCTTTTAAATACTCTTTAATAACACAAAACGTCAAGCCAAAAAAAAGTGCCATTAAGACGTGCCCACACGTTTGACAGTTGAAGGAAAAGTTTTCGTTGTGAATGTATTCATTCTCTATTATGAGCTATGAAAATGGATCGTGATCGTTAGCTATGTTTTCATAGCAGTATTGAATTCAGAGATACGTAATGAAATCTGAAGCAACTTTTATATTTCATTTGAACAGGTAAGCCAAAGTAATTAAATTACAAGCTTAAATAGGAATACTACCACCTCAAATATAAATGGGAGCTGAGCCAGCTCACAGAGAGTGTATAAACTACTTAGGTAGCTTCTGTTGTGAAATGTAATTTTTGAAAGCATAAAATTAAAATATAATTCCTTTCGTAATTACACCTGGCACAGGACTTACTCTCCTCTTCATTTTCATGAATGTATAGGCAAAGTGTAGAAAAGAGGTTTTTTAACAAAGTGCTTTTAATTAATTATTCCTTAGCCAAATATTATGCTGGTATGAACTATAAAGCATGCAATGATGGTGGTAGCTAAAACAAAACGACCTCGTTTATCCTAGGAATGGGACAACAACTATTTTTTGGAGTGCTACACACTACACACCATGAACGTGACAACTAGACAGACAGCCAGTTTGCATTGGAGCAGTGAAAAAGGACGTTTTGATGAAAGAGTTTAGTTCACTCACGAAACGTAGAGAAGAGAGTCAAGTTTTGCGTCTAACGCAAAAAGGGGACACTCCCGCATCAAAAAAGACATCATCATGTGGTGGATGTGGATATATAGATTACCATTTTTGCCATTGTTGCACACACACACAATAGCATAAGCTAGACGAGCTCTAGCTTTTTTGGATGCCACTTCTATCATCAACATTCTATTCGAATGCAAATGTGGATAATATGTATGTATGTATGGATTGTTACCTGTGGTGTCCTATAATATTTTTTTGGGAAGGAATATGATGATAATATAATATGCTCTTTGATCACCATTCAACATGTGAAAAGAAGAGAAGATATATATATGCTGAATTGCTGATGCAGATGTCCATCTTAAATACTATAGTGCTACTTAACTACTGCTCAAGTGGTAGTGGTGTGGTGTGGTGATACGCACATAGTAGCTCGAGTGCAACTGCAAAACTTAATTTAGTTTATGACAACACTGACGATAGGAAACTTCATCTCATCGTGTAGTTTTCTCTTTGAGCATACAAAGTGTGTGTTGTGCTGTTGTGTTATGTTCTGATGGTGTGGTGAATGTGTAATCAAGTGACGAGCAAGCAAGTATGAAAAAAAGAAGTTCACAATGAAAATGGAATATAAAGATATTGCGTATTGTTGACCATATCATATCGCTTCCCTTTTTGTGTACCTCTGGTGTTGAGTTACACAACGTGTAATGCAGTCCATTACAATAGAGGAATATATATAATAGTGTGCAAAGAATTATTTTTCTAGTTGATGTTGCCACTCGATTAGATTAAAATACTTTTTTCTTTCTTCCAACAACTGAGATTAACTTTGCATACACACACACATTCATTGTGTTAGGTTAAATGCTAGTATCAAATATGGAGTTGCTCCCTGCATCGACTCCCAATTGAAAAGGTTGCAATTTATGTGGCTAATGAAATGCATCTATTGATAACTCTCACAACCCAACCGTATATAGAGTGATTGCTGTTTTATGCTGGCTCAAAGATAAAATATGAATTGGAAGAGGTGAAAAAAATATCCTGTGTATATGAGATACAAGAATTATTTATTGCCGTGTCGTGGTGGGAGCTATGTAAACTGTTTTTATTGTCCGATGAAATGCAATGAGATGAACAAGCGGGAGGAGGGAAAGAGTTGTAAGACTTTTAATAAAAGTTAATTCGGTTCTCTCTCCTCTGTTTTGGGTGGAGACTTGTTAAGATTAGCTCTTTCTTAAAAGAGTTTCTTCGCAGAAAAGAAGTATGAAAACTTGGATATATCTCGAGAACTTTGTGTGAAGTGTTGTTTGATGATATCGTTCTTGTTCTTTTGATGTGATAAGAACATGTGACGAAACTGATACAAAACTATTTTTACGAAATGAAATTTACAGCTTAGTTTTGCAATAAAAAATTATGGCAAACATTTTATTATTATTATTGTGGATGAACGAAGCTATAATAAATAGCAACATATTTTTTGAGTTGTGTGTTGTTGGTTCAAGAAAAAGTTTGTGAACCGACTATCAACTACATACATCTCATGCATGTTTTATTGACTTTTGTCACCCCATCCTAACTCGGTATTGTGTTCAACATAGTGTGGAATTTGACCTGAATTAAGGTCATGTGCGGAACAAACATTCTAGAAGACATCTTGTGTTTCAGTTTTCTTCAACAATTTTTTTGTTCAAAAAATAAAATATTTTTAAACACGCAATAAAAAGCATGGAAGGAGGTACAGGACTAGCCAATGGAGTTTCTTCGCATGCCAATAGTAATCATCAACATGAAATTGCGACTCCACCGTATCAATTCACAAGTAAGTAATTTTAGCAACATTTTTTTGCATTCCATCCTGAAAACAACTGCTTTTATAATTTTAAAAAATCAGAGCAAATTACAGATCATTGAATCATCATCCAGAGTTTATGTAGATGAAGATGAAAGGGATAGTTGAAATTATGCAAAAATAAAACTGATCACATCATCGCAATCGATTATACTTGCTTTTGCCAAGTACGATGAATTTCAATTTAACCTTATAATTCTTATTATATCATTTTCCTAAAACTTACACAGCCTCAGGATAATTCAATAAAGTCAAAAAGTGTTCTTTCTGTAACGCGATGATGAGTAGAAGAGGATGAGACGAGACATGGGTACCATATCATTATGGCGTCCTTGTGTGTGTCCTTTTACCTTTTAGTTGCCACTTGCCGCAATAAGGAATGCGATGCGAATATACGTACCCCTGTTGTGCAAACACTACAACATACATTGCAACTTTTTATATTATGTAGCCTTATAGTTGATTTTGATAGTAATATGTAAATGAGATTGCAAAAAAATGTACATTAAATGGACTATATTTTTCTAAATTTTTTGAAGAGAAGCGAGCAAAGATCGATGATGCACTTATGAATAAACCAGTATATTTCATGTTACATGTTGTTCCTCGCTGGCGGCTCTCTCCAATCAATAAATATTATAATGTCTACCCTCACATAACATCACATAACAAATCTCCTATCTCCACTATTTTTTAACTTGGAGCAGAGCAAGTTTTCATTTTTGCAAAGTAAAAGTTTTTTTTGTTTTTTTGAAGCTATGTCAAAATTCAAGTTCATTGCTTTATCATCATTCTCTCAAAAGAAGATGAGAAGTTCCCCTGCGGTAATTTCGCTAGAAAATGTTATTCATACAATCTTACATGCAGGCAGGGATGTTCTATGTGGGAACCAAAAATCATGTTCACGACATAATCAGGAATTCGTAGGAAGTTTTTTTACGAATTAGAATGAGTAACGGTGTCAGAGTTTTAGCCCAAAATCAAATACATAAAACCAAAATAAAACCCTTTAATTCTCATAATTTGTTTTGTTGTTGTTGAAGGTACGACCTCTCATTCACACATCCTCCCTGATTGGGGACGAGGAAGCTGTCGTCAGGCTAATTGCTACTGGTGCCAAAGTTGATGAGGAGGATTTCGTAAGTTTAATCACGTTTAATTAAGCATTAAACTAGTTAAGCTCTCTAAGTATTGTAATGGTACATNATAATGATATAGATTTAGCTGCAAAGAAGTGGGCTATAGACTCTTAGTGTCTTGTCATCCGTTCTGAATAACCATTCTTTTTTTCCTTCTTATAATGCTGAATGCTGCTGGTTCTTATAATGGTCCTCCTCCTGTTGCTCTGTGTGTGTTTTCCTTGTCGTGTAAAAAACACGGGTTGTTAGCTCCAATATAATTGTTATTGTTAAGTGTTTAGATGAAAATCATCTTCCTTCCTGTACGCACAAAACATGGCACAATTTGCATTCAAAAATCTGGTGGTATGCATGGTATGTTTACTCATGATGATGTTTATCTTACATCTTCATTCAAGTAATTAGCATAAAGAGCTTTGAAACGTTGTGATGAGGGGTTTGCTTGAGGATTATGACAAATCATATATATTGTGTGTGTTGTTTCTTGTAATTAACTTTTATCAGCGATACTTATTTTTCGACTATTTTAGAAATGGCGTAGTTGGCTTTTAATGAGGATTATGACAAATCATATATATTGTGTGTGTTGTTTCTTGTAATTAACTTTTATCAGCGATACTTATTTTTCGACTATTTTAGAAATGGCGTAGTTGGTTTTTAAGCTGTATTTTTGTTTATATACATACTTCCTAATATACAGAATATATAAAAGGTTATAATAATGATGAAGGTTTTCTACTATTCATCTGCATAGGACAACTTCATTACATGCATGCAACAATTTGCGGCGTCCAGAAAAATACACACGTTTTGTGATGCGGCTAAAATTTCATATCTCAATAGACAGTAACAAGACAAGCATAATAATAGAAATGTAATATATTTTTCTTGTACAATATGACATAATGGCATAATTTATGCATACATTTCCATTTTAAATTTTTAGAATCGGTTCGTATTTTTTCAACTGTTGAAATTCAAAGGGTTGAAGATGAAATGCCGACGTCGTTTTTTCGCAGTGCAATGTACCTCAATTTACAAATGGGATTCTTCATGAAATTAAAATGCAAAAGAAAGCAAATAAGGACACGCGTAGCGTATGTTAAAAATGTATTGTAGTTGAAATATTCGTCACAAGTTTACTTGTTTAAATAGCATATTGTTGGAAAATATGACACACGTATTCCATTCGTTTACGCGTAGAATAAGCGACATTGCTCCTTGCTGTGCTGCTATTTTAAAAGAGAGTATGATCCCCCTGCTGAGTCCAAGTTTGTTGAGGACTATTGTTCTGTGAAATAGGAAAGTCAACTACGTTCAGTCTTTTGTCAATATTAATAATTGTTAACGTTTCAACAAGCAGAGTTTAGAATAATAATTGTATATTGCACTGTAAATAGGAAATTGTACATTAACATATGAATATGATAGCAGAGATTAGTTCGTGAATGTTTTCTAAGAATCTTTCGATAGCAAAATATACCGTATTTCATAATCTTTAACGCAACCCGAATCAGAAATGATCCCGAACAGTTCGTTGTGACTTAATGATTTCAGCTGAATATATCATATGAGTGCTCCATGTCCATTCAAAATCAAATACATATCTTTGATATCAAATACGTACATATCTATGAACAATAACCCGTAAAACACAACATTTTTAAGCGCTCGTGCTTTATAAATGTTAAAGTTAAAGTTCAGGTAGAACGTGTGCATATTCCATGTTCTACAGACAGATAGGAGTCAGACTGTTAGACAATTTTGAAGATAAACTGTTTAGCCACAACTAATAATAGTGATTTCAGTTTTTGTGAAAGTCATCTTAAGCACCGGACCAAAAGGAACTAATATCCACTTCCACTTCATTCATACAGACTATAGCCACCCATCACCTTCTACTTGTACTTCTCTTCTAATGTTTAAACTACAACATTGCATGTTTAATACTACCCACCAACACCATCATGATGATCATATCATATCTTCAAAAAAAAAAGATTATTACAACGTGGTAATCATTGCCGCTAGCCATCAACATCATAACCACCACCATCATCACATTTTTAGGCAAAAAATTATCTACATAAAATTCTCCGCTCAGCATGCTTCGTCAAATCGCATCTCACACGTCTTCTTCTCCCAACAAGTATGCAAACAACCTGTATGTATCTATTGAGATACACTCCAAAATGTTCACATTTGAAGTAAATATTGACGTTCACTTGAAAGAAATTTAGACAGCAATTTTCATCTTTTCCATAAATTGAAAAGAGGAGAATCATTTAGCACTTGTCATCTATCAAAACACCTTTTTATATTTTATTTTCACATGTAGCGCAGGCATATATACTCATTTCATGAAGCAATCCAGCACAATTTATTTCATATGACGAATGAAGTAACGCATTTATATAAATCAAAACATAAATTGAGTCGTGAGCAAGCGGAACAAAGAGGACCATTGACCATGTGCATACAAGAAAAAAATGAATGGCAACAGCTATATTTCCTCCCTCTTTCTCTTCCTGAATTATCTTTCAACATTTTTTTCCTACTTTCGGTGAAGCATTTAACATTTTTCTACTAAACTTTTAGAATGTTGAGTTTACTGTAATGAAAAAATGGCCAAAAAGAAAAGAGTTTTTATAAAGATTTGTATGCTAACGCAACCATAAAAAAGTAATATATTGCCTTGAGAAAAAATTAG
>JAANSM010004385.1:0-11410 GCA_036850725.1 Orchesella villosa
AAACTATTCGAAACCTTACATTTTTTACTTCTTTTTTAAACTACTGAGCAAACGCTGTGCAAGCAGAACTTCTTAGCGCTCATGAATACATTCATGCAGTTCCATAATTTTTTAACAGCTAAAAAAAAGCTCCATTTCGCTCCACACATCGTTATAAATCTTGTACGAAAACTCCAAGAAAGGAGAGTATATGTAATGTTATCCTGAACTATTTACCCTTTTATATCATTTGCAATGTATCTTATATTTTAGCCAGAAGTAGGAAAGAGAGTTGGATGTCATGCAACGGGAGGAAAGATGTCCAAAACCAAGACGTCAGCCATCACACACGAACGAAGAAGCGATATAGTAGTCCATTTTAACATGAGTTGGTTTGGGTTAAGTTTTGAGTTCCTCAGTACGAACAAGCCGAGAGCTGGAGAGCTACTTCCACTAGTTATACTGGGACTGGGTGAAAATTCAAGTGAATTGGGTGCGGCTTTCCCATGTTCACAAGCCAAATCTCATACATAAGGGAACGGCATATCATGGCCATAAAGAGGGAGAGAGAAAGTGAACCAAAAGACAAGTAAGTTAAGCTTCGAAATACAGTAAGAAAAAGTATCGCTACCACTCCGCTCAGCTCCATTTCTCGTGTCTCACTATCACTAACTTTCCTTCTCTCTTGCTTCTGTTTTTCTCTACGTGCTTAATATTTTGTGACAAAGTCAAGTCTCAGCTATTTTTATGACTGGAAATGAAGCGAAGTGTCGTCCAGTTCACTAAAGCTTATGTACTTACTATGTATGCATTCTATATTGTATACAATACCATATATTATACCCTATATTACATCATATATGAATCTTATTTCGGGGTCTGACCATTTTTCAAATGTCTTATAAAAACCATAATCATATTAACAAAAAAAGTGATAGCCATCGTGAATGATGATCATCACGACACGACTGTGTGGATGATGTTCTAGCTGTTTTCCTTTTTATTCGTATTTTGGGGAAACCTTGAAAATAAATGAAATGGGTTGCACCATACATATATTTCTTAAGATGGCTTTTGACATCCGTTCACCGCAAGGAACTACGTTATATGTTGTGTGGAGGCTAGAGAAAAAAGACACTCGACAATCGTTTTTATTCTAATGAAATGATCTATTTATTTTCTTTCTTGGAACATCCTTGTCCCTTTTTTCTCCTTTTTGAACACATCCTGTCCCTTCTTTCATCACAGGATTTCCTTTTGTGTTCCTATCAAATCCAATCTTGTCTTTGAATCATAGTCACACAACCTTTTGTACTGGATGTTTAGTTCCTTCTACCTTAGACCGAGTAGTTTTCATTGTTGCACGCAAGAATGTTGGCAGAAAAGAAAAAAAGTCTGTTTGACAATGGAAGCAGAGAACCTGGGTTTTGGACAAAGACTTTTAAAAGGAGGCTCGTGTGTGTCAATGGCTTTCATTTTTTATTAAATTCTTTTTGAAGCACTCTCATTCTTGCTTGCTTTTCGCATCATCTCAGTCGTCCTGATCACATCTTCCTCCTCTTCACTGTTTCTCCCATTTCCTGTCATTTCCTTTTTTATCGGATCATTGGAATTGGCGAAACATGAAACGGGAAAGGGAGTTCTGATAGAAAAGTATAGTTTTACCCCAATGCTATCTCTATTTGTCTCATTCTTTTTGCTTTTACCTTACCAAAACGTTTCATATATAATATGCAAAAAAAAGGTTGACGTAACGTAATGTCCCTTTCGGGTACGGAACGCATGTGAAGGAATGATGACAATAATGTGGACATACAACAAGACTCACTTTGCTTTCCAGTTTACTTGAGTAAAAAAGTAGTAAAAAGAAAAAGTACTCCAGGCTATTCCCGTTTCTCTATGAAAAGGAGAGGAAAAGAAAAACGGGTTATTATAGCGATTATTATTGTGTATTATTATCACAAACCGAGTAGGGTTCTATATATAAATATAAATATATATATTCATGAACGTAAGTTGTGAATCTTGTGAAAGAGAAAAAGGGAGTGTGTAAGCAAAGATTTTATGTATAGAATGAGAAAGCACGGGCATATTTTTCGGTCTTTTCCGAACGTTCCATTTGTCGCTTCTCTCATCTCTTTCGGCAGCGGAAAGTCGGGGTTTCCGAACTCCAGCTTTGGTTTCGGGAGTGCCTGCTGCCTGCCAACCAGACTAACACTTTTATGCCATGAAAGTGTTTTTGTTACTTATATTCTCAACCTTACTATCCCTCCTTTCGTATCGTTTTTTTAGCTTTTAGTTTGTACACCCTTTCTGCGCCTCTCAGCGTTTTCAGGGCCATTCTCCACTCCATTTTATTATAATATATATACTTGCACAAGACTTTAATGTACGTATATCTCAGCTCAGAAAAAAAACAGGAGTTTTGTATATACTACAAAATTATAAATGGTTTAATGTGTGGCAAAACCTCATGTTTTGAAAAGCAAGTGGAACGACAACTACTACACCGGAGGCATATCACCATTTTTGTATGTGCTCCCAAGCTCAGGAACGGAAACGGAGAAAGCGAAAGAGAGACGGAGGAGATTGAGCACATATTTACACTTCAACCCTGTGCATTAGCTTAGTAGTATATATACTTATACATTTTAAGTATACGCCACCGTCCGTTTTATGTGACGACATTGCAAAAATCCTCAGTTCGCAATCGCATGTCGCATAGCAGTAAAGCGGTGCAAAACATGGGCAAGTATGAAGCTCTAGCCGAAATCTCCTCTCTACAATGCTCTCTCATGAAAACACAAACAAGTATCCTCGAGCTTTCTCCACTGTAGCTAGACCTACTCTGACACTACTTACTTATGCCAAACAACTTTTCCTCTCAATGGATCCCTATCTCCGAAGTCTAACGCATTGCATGTACAATGTTGTAGTAGGAGTAAAAGTATAGATGAGGGGAAAAAATCATGCATTTTTTTGACGTAAGCCATATCCCACCCACATTATATGTATGCAAGAAACAACGTGCTTGGTACCTACAGGCTTCATGTTTCCAATCCCTTTTTACGTGTCTGCATTCTAAACCCTTGGCTGCTGCCACAAAAGTCATGGAATGCATGTATGTTCTCCAACTATTATTAACCAAAGCGATTTCTTTTTTACAAGTATAAAGCAAGAAGAATGCCTTGGTTGAGACTACTTTCCCTTTTCCAGCAGTCGCCTTATGTATACTCTGAATATATAACGTGGTTTCTGCATGAGATTTTGTTCGTGTACTTATACGATACACGATAAATATAAGTCCGTAATGATTTCAAATACCTATATAGAGCTACTGCATACTTAGGTTCTTTCTTTCCTCTTCAATGAAGCCTGACTCAGGATGAAGTATAGGGCCATATTATGAATATAAAGTTATACATTTGGGCCGTGGTTTTGAAGAGAAAGAAAAAGGCAGTGCATGCTTTGGCCCTCATGGTTATATATAGGACTATTTTCTCTGCCTTGCCTTTCCCTCTACACCTTCATATATTTATTCCACAATAATAGATTTTTAGTGAGCAAAATTTGAGCGTTTGAAGTAGTACCGTCCCGTCCCATTCTTTGGAAGAAAATGTGCTGCCCTTTCGCTATGTAAGTTGTAGAGCTTTAGCATCATGATAATATCATATTAGTATTGTATGCAAGGTGGAAGCATTGGAAGAGAGCTCTACACACACAGCTACATATTCTCTCTCCTTTTTGCTCGATCGCTCGATCCTCTCTCTTTCTCTCTTGCCCTGTTCTTCTTCTTCTTTGCTCTGCCTCTGATTTCCTCTTGTTTCGTCGTCTTCTTCATCGTCCTCCTCTCTTCTCCAATCCACACTCCACTCCACTCCGTGCTCTAGACTCTTTCGCATTGTCAATGTGAGCAGAGCTATACCCTCCCTAACCCAATTTTCGTCTCTCTCCTCCAAACACCAAACCGAAAACTCCACTGACCACTAACCAAAAATATATACTGAACGTAATCATATTGGGAGGAAACATCATCATCATCACTATCATCATGGGGACTTCTCCACACCACTTTCTCCCAATTAAAGCCCCATCAGGAAACTAAAAGTGGAAAAATCTAATTGTTGAGCTGTGTGTTTACAAAAAAAGGCATGTGACCTTTAACTAAAAATGGGAGTCATTTTAGCATCGAAAATAAAGCGCACACAAAAGCATCATGTATGCATGAAAAAGAGCTAAAAAAATCGGAACAACGATACGTCTCTTTCTCTCTTTGCAAAAAAGTAATTTCTGAGCGCTTCTTCTATTTCCTCCCTTGTTACTTGAGAGTTTTTTGTTATTAGCCGAGTTTTATATTTAGGGCTGTGACTGTGATCAAGAAAAAGTGTATGCAAGCCCCATACCTGCGGACTATATACCGTGTTGTGTGGATGTCTGTGTGGTTACATACGATATTTCAGTAAAATTTATGTGTGCTGGTGAGGAAAGAGAAGAGAATATAGATAGAAAAAAGTCACGTTGTGTAACGTATACTACGACATTGCCTGAAGGAATCGTAACTTTCTAATACAGCCTCATCCCAATATCCTTTCCTTCCGTTTTCTCTCTTTCTTCGGAAAAAGAAATCGACATCGTTACTCTTTACAAGCTCTTTCCTTCTATCATATCCCTTGTCAAACGAAACAGGATTTGAGTTCGTTTTCCCACCTGACTTTTTCTCCAATATATATCGTAATTGAAAAGTGTTTGCGTTTTGTTGTTATTCATGAAAACGCTGTGATATATTTTACTACACGAAAAAGAAAACCAAGCTGGAAAATGGTCGAAAATTGAGTTGCAACTATAGTTTTTAAATGGATTAAAAAGCGACTAGAGTAAGAGGTAAATCGATTAAATAAATTTTGCATGTTTGAACGGTTTCCTATAAACTTTTTATTGATCAGATTTTCACTTGATAAGGCAGAAAACAGCATGTAACATTATTATTACAATGGGAAAAAGAAGCATGTAAAAAAGTGTGTATGCGTGTGTGTGTGTCGTGTGTACACCCACAAAAAGGATGACTACATTCCATGTAATATCTCTATATTTTTTATATTACTAGCTTTTTACAAAGAGAAAGTTTGATACAAGATATATGCACACATATAAAAGTACATGAACATGCAGTCCAGCGTATATGTATGACAGCAACGAGTTTAACTATATGTTGTATATGTATACCCCTTGCTCATGCTTTCCCTGGGCGTGTTTGATTCGGCATGGATGGATGGACGGGAAAAGTATTTATATGAAAGCAAGATTCATTATATGTATATTTCCCTATTTTTAAGTGAAAGCTATAAGCAAACTATACACACATGCCATTCCTATGGAATGGAGGGATAATAATGATGAAAAATTTCAACTAAACATGCTTAGATAATAACTAAAACATATTGTAAAATTTCCAACGAGCTTTGATGGAACATGGCGTTTTAGAATAAACAAGCCTACATGCAAAGCACTCACACTGACTGAGAACAGACAGAACGTTTTAAACTGAAACTTTAGTTCATCAAACAAGTAGTGCAAACCTGAAATTCTTTTTTTTAGCAAAGTATAAACAGAAGCATATATGAGAAAATGGCAATGTATAATGAGTATTTATGAAATATGTGTGTAACTATCGCCCGACAGGCTACTTTCCTAGAATGCACATTTAAAATGACAAGTTGAGTAACGTTCTGGGTTTTATCATTAGTCATTCATGAAATTATCCTCATGGATGCCAATGGGCCTTTTATTCATTTTATGATGATGATGGGATTGTTTGCACAGGTAGAGAGCAACATTTTGAGCTCCTCATCTCAATACCATTTTCATCATCCTCTGCATCCTTCTTTTTCTCTCCCTCATGTCGACCTTTTTGTTCATTCAGTGTGCATCCAGCTCATTGATCAAGCCTGGTAAAAAATGACGTGTTGTGAAGCATGCATGCAAAAAAGGGAAAACATGCTCGCTTTCTCTTCCTCCCGAATGCACTCTACCCCGATTCTAAACAGCTTTAAAAATATATGCGAGAGAGAGAGAATGCGAAGCGGAAAAAACACGAAGTTTCCATCCAGCTGTAAACATGAATTATGATTGTGTTTAAGAAATGTAGCCTCTAGTGGCTTGTTATTTATGGGCTGTTCTTGAGCTTAATAATATTCTCAAAGGGAAGCTATTTTAAGCTCATCACATTATTTTTCTTTTATACTTTCGTCGCCATCACCTCACCATTAGCACTTTCACAAGGGTGATAAAGAGTCAAAGTGAAAACGTACATTATGCCCTTCTTATTTAGTATGAATGCTTCTACCAATAACCCAATTAACGTTTTATTGGCACGTATCCAATTCTTTTACACTTGGTCATATTGTTACAACCTTGCATCTCGCGATTGGAGAAAGTGACAGACTAATAATTACTGCCAGCTGCCAAGTAAAAGGAAAGGTAAATTGTATGTGTTTTGTAAGGAGTTGCATTATATATGTGTATGCATTCGTTTTCTTTGCAAAACAAGATAATAATTTATAGATAAATGAGTGGGCAAAGTACCATGTATAATACAATATACTTATGCAGCCCACACATATACTACTACAGGTTTTAAGAGTTGTTTACTCTTTGAGAGTAGGAAAAATGAAGAATGGGTAATGTGAACTCTTCTTGATTTAAAAAGGAAAAGCAACGGCTGGAGCTTTTTCTTGGACTTGTAACGAGCTTGCGCTCAAATGAAATTAGTCCATTTATTTTACAGGATAATATCATATAGACGAGCTGCCGAGGGTAGTAGGTGGGTGGACAAAATGAATGAATGATGGATATTATACGTCTGAGAGCAGGGAAACAGAGAACTACGACATATTAGATTGCTTCTCTTCATTAAAGCGAAAGCTGAGAGCAATGAGAGCCCTTAGCTTTCCATTTGATGCCTTCTAGTTAGAGCAAACGTACATCTAGCTTATATATTATGCTCTTTGAAAGTTTAAATGAAAGAATTCCAAACAAACATTTTGTGTTCCGCCACAATTTTATTAGCACACACAGATATACAACGAGTTGGATGCAGATGTTACGCCTTTTGTCATTTGTAATTGTATACATCCATATATGATATATACTCTATTTGCCTTGATTTTACCAACTTTCTTCTCTGGCTTCTTGGATTTTGCTTTAGTTGTCCTTTAATAAAGTGTAGTGAGAGAGATTAAAGAGCAATATACATGGAGGGAGAATTATGTATGGATTATGAGATTAGATGTTGACGGGCTTGTTTTTGCTAGCACACTACTCTACATGCAGATGTACATTTACACACATTTTCCTGACAGATGGCACGTCCTTATTTCTCCACAGCCTGGAAATAAACTCGCCAATTTTCCTCCTTGCAATAGAACGTCGACTTGCGTCTTTCCCTGTGCATTCACCCGGTGTAATAAGGAGAGGTCTAAAAAATAATTGAAATTCAGATAGTTACCCATGAAAGCACATAATAAGGGGAAAAGGGTAATATTATCTATTTAAATGGGAATATCTCATCCGTGCTCGCTGCACTCCCGCATTCCTATTCATACTATACACATCTTCACATGAATGATGAAAAATAGAAAAACGACAAACTTTATCCCATATGCTCTTCTCAAGCGCAAAATCTTGTTATGAAGTACATTAGCCATCTCTGTATGTCGATGTTTAGGATATTTCACGGTACGCTGCATTTGCATTCCGCCTTGTCAAGATTATTATGTTGTGTAAATGGATGCCGAATAATGAGTGACTCTGACTCAAGCATATGGTGGTGACAGTCAGTACAAGAGGGGCTCATTATTCTGTGAGGAGAGGACCTTTAATAGCTTTCAACAACCTTGCCTCTTAAATTTATTACTTTGGACTAATCTTGTTAAAAGCTTTTAACAAAAAGCAAAGGCACACTTTTATGCTTATTTGATGGAAATAAGTAGGCTTTGAACCCCTTTATGTCATAATGATCAGTCATGATGACGATGATGGTAACGAAATCTGATAAAGGATGACTTTTTTCCTGAAAAGAGAGACAGAGAGACATGTCAAAGTCATAGATTTGTATTTTCACTTACAGGATAACGATAAAGCTGTGGGACTTGTTGCTGACACGTACGTACGTCTTCCTTTTGAAAGATTGTGAATGAGGTGGTTCCTCCTGGCTGTATGACTGTTTTGCAGCTTTAGCAAGAAAAAAGACGAACTAATTTGTAAAAGAATTGCAGTAAGATCATGGCTCCGAATTTTCGGACTCTGCTGAACGCAGCAGCATCTTCCTGGGGAGGTGGTGGTGATGACGATGACGCCCCTGCAATATCATCTTCCATGTCCTTCCGAAATAGTTTACTAGATGACCTGAATGACGCCCGCGGAGGAGGAGGTGCGGGAGCTCTCATTCACGGAAGCGCTGGTCCTCTATCATGGCCTGCTCATCCGTTACTACGACGGGTGATCAGGGAAGCGGCAGCAGCCGCTGCACCCATCACGGTTGGCGAAGGAGGGCAGACAGTGAATGCGACCAAAGCACCTGAGCCTACAGAACCCCCTGCTCCTACCGAGCCACCAGGACCAACCTTGACGGAGAAGGTGCTGGAGAAGGTCAAAGACGTGGGGATGAGAGGGGCCGAGATGGCGTCCGAGAAGACTAAAGTACCCATTTGGGGAATTATCCTAATTTTCATAGGGATCCTCATACTGATGCTCGTTTGCTGCTGCCTCTGCATTCGGAGACAGTGGCGTAAGTTCAGGAGTTCTGAAAAGGGGAAAGGTGCCATCAAGGTACTTGGAGATAATAAATTCTTTGGCAAGTTTGTATCGGATAAAATTCAGCCAGATTCGGATACACAAGAACTTGCCCCCAATTTGGAAGAGCCGGAGCCAGAGGAAGAAGAGGAAGTTAAAGAAGTGCAAAAAATTGGCAGAATCAACTACAAGCTCGAATATGACTTCAACTCTACAAATGTAAATATTTTATACGCATATATAACGATAGCATCTAAACAACTGTACAAATCTTGTCTTTCAAAAAACATGCTTTTGGCCAAAGTTGTTGTATAATGCTAAAGTTTTGACGTTTTTCATGCTTTGTTTCATGTAGTTGTCAGTGTCAATAATCGCTTGTGAAGAGCTAGTGGCCATGGACTCTGGTGGGACGAGTGATCCTTATACCAAAGTCTTTTTTGCTGGAGATAAGAAGAAAAAGTTTGAAACAAAAGTTCACCGGAAGACCCTAAATCCTGTTTTTGGAGAAACATTTGTTTTCAAAAGCATTCCCTTTGCTGAAATTATGGCAAAAACTCTGATGATTCAAGTGTTTGACTTTGACAGGTACAAATAGTGACACAATTCCACCTTTTTGTGACACATATAAGCTTTTAAATATATAATAACTTTGAATTATTCAGATTCTCTAAGCACGACCAGATTGGTGAAATACGGATCCCAATGTGTCAAATCGATTTGGCTGTTCCTATTGAGGGATGGAAAGATCTTGATCCTCCAGTTGATGAAGATTCTGTACGAACACGAAAAACCTTTTATGATTCCAAGCTAATGTTAGCAACACGTAGGAATTGTATTAAATAATTGAACATTTATGTTTTTGTATGTAGGAGGCACTTGGCGACATTTGCTTTTCTCTCCGTTACGTACCAACTTCCGGCAAGCTAACTATTTGCATTTTGGAGTGCAAGAATCTAAAGAAGATGGACTTTGGTGGATTGTCTGATCCGTTCGTCAAGATTAACCTGTTTATGAATGGGAAGAAGTTTAAGAAGAAGAAGACCTCTGTAAAGAAGTGTACTCTCAATCCTTACTTCAACGAATCCTTCACCTTTGAGATCACACCGGAACAGCTCCCAAAATGTCACATTGTTCTCACGGTCCTTGATTACGATCGAATTGGTACTTGCGACCCTATTGGAAAGATTGCCGTAGGCCCGAACCAGGAAGGAAAGTCTCTTCAGCATTGGCAGGAAATGATTGGCACTCCAAGACGACCTATTGCCCAATGGCATTCTCTCAAAGATCCAGAAGAGTTCCAAGCAAATTAAAAAAGTACAGTACTAACTATAAACTGAATGAGAATACCTCCCCGAGCAATTTTCCCATATTCTTTTTCTTCCACAAACGTAAAAGGAACGATAACTAAAAAATACCTCCCTTCTTTACGAAATCCTTCTTCCTATTCTTCTTTATAGACTTCTATCAAGTCAACCAAAGATATAAAGATGCTATTTCACAGGTATGATATACAAAATACTAATTCTTCAACGATTTCGCAAGTTACCCCATATTGCCTATAGCACATAGCAAATGTAAATTTTTATGTGCTTGATTATAGAATACAAACCGGTTCAATAATATTCCAAAGAAGGATGCAAAGACAGACAACGAAAACTTCCGAGCAAAAAAAATGTAAAACTTAATGTATATTACTAACAGTATATAAATCTAAAAATAGAACAAACATTTTACTTCAAAAGTAAAGTTTTTTCGAGAAATGTGAAAGGAAGAATGGAACATATTTAGAAAGGATGAAGAGCATAGTTTGTGGTGTAGTTTTCAGTAGAGGATTTAGAACTTATCTAAAAAAATATTTATCGAAAAAATACAGAAAAAATATTATAGTCTATAAAACAGCTTAAATAACTCGTCAAATATATTGGTTCTCTCTCAAGACCTGATCTGATAATGCAGAGCAATCAAAAAAATCCTTTTGAACATTATTATTTTCCCTTAATTGGTTGTAATCAAGTTTAGCTATATCTTTACCTGGATTAAGGAAACAGCAACTTCTGATATCATTCATGGGACGATCCAAACTATAAATTTCAGATTCAATACTAATAATGCATAATATGATCATAATCAAAAAAAAGATCGTTAAAAAAATATCGAAAAAGAGAGAAAAGTTATTATGATGATTATAAAACAGTATATTATATCACTATAAAAATTAAAAGTATATTTGAGTCGAGAAAAGTCTATTCTACAAAGGAAAGATACACAAAGATATTCGTTTTAAAAACAGTGGTAAAAAGTCAGACTGTTCCATAATCAAAAAAAAGAGACGGAGAAATAAATGGGAAATTTTTTGTCAATTGGATTACTACTTAATTCATTGCGTATTAAGAAGGAAGAAAACTACATACTCCATAATACAATTCTAAGATAATACTATAATACTATATTAACAAAATGATATAGTAGCCTTGTTGTGGAATTTTTTGCTAAACGTACAGATACTCGATCGATATTATAATAAATTATTGAGGGAGAAAGGTGTTTAACCAGTATTTAGATATGAATTTAAATAACCAAATGCGAATTATTACCATTTTACTGAAATATAGTTTACAGAGGGTATAAAAAGGTGCATATA
>JAANSM010004386.1:0-11409 GCA_036850725.1 Orchesella villosa
GAGTATACTCACACTAATATGAGTATTCTACAGTTTATCTCCATCCACCTTAACTATCTCATTTGAAGACAATGAAAATAATGAATGACACAACCCGTAAAATAGTATTCACTACGGAAAGTCCTTGTGAACATATTTAAACAGTGCTCTATTAATAATATTAATTAATATAATTAGGTAGAAACGATTATCACCTCCGCTCAGTCTCACACTTTTTCGTGTACATATATTCAATATATCTAAGTTCAGTATGAAACATCAATTCAATCTCAATCAGAATAATTATTCAGAATCCTCATCGGATTTTTCTGGACTTTGTGGTTCTTTAAGAGAAATAGAAATTTTGTCTCTCTTGGCTTTACCACTTCCCGGTTTACTTAACTTGAACGTTGATCTAGATTTTGATTTCGCTTCCCCTGAAGCAACATTTTCAACTTGGTAATCCAACTTATACGCCTGTATCCTCTCTTTTATGGCTGCTTGCTCAGCTTCCGTCTGTTCTGGAATGTCTCCATACTCTGTAAATATACCAGAAACGTTATACATACTGACTACCGACAACAACCGACCTAAACTAACTTCTTTATAATCTTTATTTTACTAGTAAAGGATCTCTTACTATTTCTTAAATCTTGTTGGATTTTGACCAACGTTTTCCCCTTCTCCTCCCACTTTTTAACCCCTTTCAAAGTAGCATTGAGCATTTCCAGTCGCAAGGACTTGAAGTAGTTTTCAAAGAAGTAAATGAGGTCATTCGTTTCAAAATACTTGACCACTTTGTTGAAGCAAGGGTCACACAAGTCCGCCTTTTGGCAAGCTTCAGGCTTCACGTCGATCCCGAGGGAGCACCAATAAAGTTGCAACATGGCATTATAATTAGTGTCCTTATCAATCTTCTTTGATGCTGAGTCGCCACAAACAATGCAGAGCATTTTACTGCCGCTTCCAGTTTCAGAAGAAGAGGACACTTCGTCGGCAGGATTGTCATCAGTTCTTGTAGTCCTTTTAGACCTTTTAGCTACTGGAGCCATCGTTATCCTGCAGTATTAGTCCTAAAAATGGTTAGCTGACTTGACTTAATTGATTGTCACTAGATTGTAGATGCTAGAGAAAAACAATAAAATTAACAATGATTTTGAACAACATAAATATAAAAGGGGATCGGTAATTGNTGACTTAATTGATTGTCACTAGTAGATTGTAGATGCTAGAGAAAAACAATAAAATTAACAATGATCTTGTACAACATAAATATAAAAGGGGATCGGTAATTGAAATTAGAAACGTTTGTTGAATGTTACTAAGAATTAAGAAAATGTGATGTGTGCGTAATACAAGCGTGAGTGTCCTAAAAATATAAAGCAGAAAAGATTTGTTTAGCACTTTTACTAAACATTCTATGCAGCTCGTTATGCATTTGGAAGACATGAAAGTAAATGCAGAATACACATGCACTCTGTCGCTACATACAACATAACATAGGACAATCCGACCGCCACTCCTCTATTGGCTGCTCGATCTGTTACGTCCATGCACATAAAATGTGAATCACTGCCGCCTGTGATTTGTTATCTTGAGTGATAGCCATCGAGTCATACATAAAATGTAAACAAAGAATGAAGCCAAAAATGCTTTAAGAACGCACCGACGACGGTGAAAGCAAGATCAACAATTAGTAATCAACTTTCTGATTTCTTTTTCAATTTTTTCTTAACATTTCCTGTTTTATTTCACATAATATTAATTTTCTAATAGGTAATACACATCAATGTTTTTTTTAAATTTTAATCATATATATCATATATAATATGTATAATGTATCTAATGATTAATTTTATTTACTTCACTTTTTTTCACGTTAACAAACCTATAACTAGATTACAATAAAATGACTTAAGGTGATACATATATAGGAATCTACTCTGTCCGCAAATCTTACACATTACACGTACTTCCTATTCTTAGTTGTTACTTTACAGGCAAATTTTATTCAATTCAATTGGAAACATACAAATAAAAAATCCAGTTTGTGATAAGATCTAATAACTTAAAAGAAACGATGATTCTAAATATCTTCGTTTTAAAACAAAAATTTGTTTTGTCTAACATCTAAAGAATGCCAGTTGTAAAATATTTTTAATGGAAACGTCTACCTCTCTACTTTATGAAGATTTTTAAAATGTCTTGGAAGAATTTTCTAATCGTGTCGTATCAGATTCGTCATGAAATTTTTATAGCCGATAATCTTTCTTTGCTTTCTTAAGATCTTTTTAGGGAAAATTTACATGTAATAAAGATAATTAAAATTAATTAAAATAACAAATTATGAGCAACAAAATTATTGTTTTCAAAACGTTTTTAATTTCTCATCATTTAAAAAAGTGGATTTTTAGGTTGTTGCTTTCTATCAAATTACAAATAATTTCTTCACAACTTTTCTTCAAANTTACAAATAATTTCTTCACAACTTTTCCTCAAAATCAGATTCCAAACAACATTATTTTCACTCATGATCAATTACTCTTTTTATCCTTTTTTTACCATTTAAGTCTATTTACAACAGCATTCAGCTTGGTATCGTATATTGTTCTCTACATTTACAAACTTTTTTTTGTGTCGGGAGTTATAGGTAAGTAAGGCTTTTATATAGATATCTTTGCTAAAGTGGTTATTTACATACAAACACACACAGAACTGCATGAAAAGTATCAGGCTTTTTAAAATTCAATATATAGTAGCTGCCTGTCATACACAAAATCTTAGCTTATTTCGTATCCTTTTGTCGTTAGCAGCGCAATATGCAATATACATAATTTCGGCTAAATGTTAAATTATGCTTGTATTATAGAGATGAACGATGTATTAAAATGTTATGTTAACACTTGATGACATACATATATACTATTCAATTAAAAGTTTATCCTGCCTGCACTGCTTCAACTACTGGACTCATCTGTACAATAAATATCTTCACAAAAGCAATAATGTAAGTAATTTTGTGATTACACTTATATGTACACAATCCAACGCAGATATTCACACAGTAATATATATATAGCATATTTATAGAGTATAGATAAAGTTTACACAGTCGTTTATTATTTCTACACACTATAAAATATTCCAACATTTTTGAATGTGAAGTTTATATACATTGAAACAATGTATTATTTATATGTTTTATACATAATTATTATTCAGTATTACTAATGAATATATAGTATACTTGAAAATTCTCTTGAGTTGACTCTGGCCCGTGAAGGTCAGTATAATTTTCTATTAAAATTTTACTAAAGGAATAGTGAATTATTTTCTTTAGTTTAGGAAGAAAAGGATTAATTGGCAAAACAAAACAGAATTTAATTCAGAGTTGCTTGTTTTATATCTTCTATCAACTATCGTATATCTGATTTGTTTAGATGAAAGCTGGCTTTTTAAGTAGTTTCATTTTCATTGAAGTTAAGTTTCCAGCACTTGATGGATTTCATATATATTTATTACATGCCCATCCATCATATTATAAGTAAAGCAATATTAAAAACTTTTCAATTAACGTTTTTCTTATACTTTCTACTAATTCGTCGCACGTTTTTCTTTTCTAAGAATTCGAAAGCGTCTCTTATTAATCAGTCGATCCTGGGAAAAAAAAGCCTGAATATTTTGTATGAAAATTGTATCAGACCGTTTTGATGGTGATAATGAATACGAAAAATCGTGATTATTCAAGGACATTACTTTGAAATTTTCTACTTGATCGATCACAAAGTCAGCAAAAATTCAAAATTAACAAAGAATATTGAATATAACAATTTAGTGCATTAAATCTAAATAGTGTACATTGTACAATAGGATTACCCCTACAAGGCGGAGATTTACATAAGGAAGGAGCTTCATTGTTAAATTATATGGCTATATAATTGCAGTCGAGGGTATTTCGACAGTGAAATTATTTTTAGTTCCTCTCATCTCACCCCGCCAGTTACCAGTGGTTTATCGAGCCTACTCTATAACAATTAAAATTTCTACTATGTATATTTTATGCTTATCAACTTATTCTAAATGAACCTGGAAAAAGTGTCCACTTACACTTTCATCAACTAGTCAATTACTGAGGTCATTTTTACAAATAAAACTTCCCTTACTTTTACACATTAAATCAGTAAAACAGTCAACATGCTTGACATTTAAAAAGAAACTTTTTTACATTCGAATATATATTCACATATTATATATAGTATAATGTTATTTGACAAACTATATATCAATACAGAAAACGAATTTAGTAAGACGATTTATAAATTATTAAAGTACAATCATAATTATTACTTTCCTCTTTGAATATATAACAAGAAGAATAAAGCACTGGCTTTTATGTTGACATTAATAATGTATTTTTATGATGTCAACAATCATGTGAACAATCTTGAATGTAGTCGCACAAAGAGCAGGTAACTCTGAAAAACGAAATGAAATAAAAAGTTATTATCATCAATTTTCATTCCTGATTAATTTTTTGGAATTTGTAGATAAGTACTTTCTATACTTACATTATATGCATAATATGTAAATATGAGGCGATACGATACAAAGATGATAATTTTGATGATATTATAACTATTGCCATCTCTGAATTATTGAGGCAAGAATGAAGGCAAAGGATAGTTGTGACAAAAACGATGAGGTAGGTCTCAGACACCCTGCATCTCCCGTTCCAATTGCTTCTGAAATATAGAACATAACATTTTAATAGCCTGAAATGATTCTTTCTCACAAATCGATCAGAGTAGATATAGGTATCATCGCTATAAATATCCCGTGGTTATCAATATCGATATGTGTACAGCACAAAGTGAAAAAAAGGGAAAGCAGCCGGAAATTAAAAAGAGGCAGGAAGAGTGTGTTATGTTACATAAACGATTTTTAAAGGGAGTATACCAAAAGATACGATACACTTAAAAAGTAACCATATATTATACTTCTATACAATAATCATACTTTTAATTTACTCTATTGCATATCAATCATGTATACAAATATATCATACACATGCACTCATGCAAAATTATAAGTCATAATAATTGATAGTAAAAGTTAATTACTTTCTTTTTAATATTCAATATTAAACAACTACTAATGATTTTTTATTATACGGAAACTGAGGAGAAAGCAAAAAATATATATGTGAAAAGTAGTATTTTTTCACCAATACGATACGATGATGCAAAGAAAAGATATTTGTAAATATAGCTTTATCTGCTATATGCTAAGAGTGAAAGTTGTTATAACTTGAAAAAAAAATCTTTTCGTTGAAATGAGTCGGTTTTGAAACTGACCTTTGGCACCAGGTTCCGACTCAGCAGCTAGTGACTGATGTTCTGGAAATAGTACAGTAGTTCACTTTTTACAAAAAACGATTTACATACAAGTGCATGTTCAACATTTACAGAAAAACTTTGAGCAATACAGTATCAAACTGCTCTTTTGTTCCATTCAGTATCTATAAAAAATTCTGTGACGTATAGTATAATATATAATATTCTACACGCAAGTTGGGGTTTCGAGGTTTTGGAAGCATTCGCAATAATTATTTACATTTGCATTCAAGAAAACGTTTCATATGCACAATAGATGAAAGGATATTATAAGTAAACATTTAAAAATGTACAACAATCAATAACAGTTCTGCGGAGTTGCTATTATTTTTTACGGACAAATAGTAGATATATGTAAAACATGAAATTAAATATATCAAATATTTTTATATTGACAAGGACATTAACGGAAGGGGGTTACTTACAAGGGTTTTCTAATGGAATTACATCAATTCAATATTAAACATGACATGGTAAGAACGGATTAGGAATTAAAATCAATTCATTTTCATAAGAATCAAAATTTAATCTATATATGCCTTGCATTACATTAGCTCAGCATACAACTCCACCTTAATTTCTTCTATTAAAACTACTGGATTAAATCAAACTTTAGGTTTTGAACTTTGTAATTTGTATTTGGGGTAAGTTTTTGTTCTGTAATGTGCGACGAAGCTACTAATTTGATTGTGTATTCTGAATTTATATATGTACAAAAAGGATTAAAGGAAAGAGTACCGGTGTGTTCCACCTAGTATAATTTTACATACCTCCGTTAATGTGCAACTTTTTAGGTTCGGCTTCCAAAGACCAACCATATTGGTTATGAGCCGCAACAGTGACTTCGTAGTCGGAAGACGGAATGAGATCTCTGAATGTGTAAGATAAATTGTATATAGGGCGACCCGCGTCCTCCCCTGAAACAGTCGTTTCCTGCCAGTCTTCGTCATTCTGAAATAGGAAAAAGGGTAAAATACAGTGTTACTTTCATTTAATGGACGAAATATGAGACTATCCTATGAGTGAGTGTACGAGCATATAGCACCATATACAAACCTTTATCATCCTTAACACTTAAATTCTTAAATTCCTAAGCAAACCTTTTTTATTATAAAAGGCACAATATTTCATTACTATTTACACAATCATAAATGACATGTCGGGTAACTAGATACCCTATCGGGTCAATATCCTCAGTAACAGGTCCGTCCGAAAAATGAAACCACAATCAAAATGATCATCATAAAAGTTCCTTTCCAATGACATATTATTGTCTTGAATGGATAGGAGACCCATTTGGACCAGTTGTACTGTGAATTCCGATATCCCAAATTATGAGAGCAGCCCTGGTGAAATGTAGTTCATAATCATTGCTTACAAATAACATGCCGCTGCCTTTGAGTGCGAATGAATGAATGAGACAAGAGGGCAATTAGTACTTATGAAAATTGTAATGGAAATATCAAATGACGGTGAGCGTACAAAGAAGCGTGCTATTGCGGTTGTAGACGGAAAGTCCTAAAATGCATTTCCGTTAAGTTACATACTATATCATTCAACCCACTTTGAGTCAACATCACTAATCACTGGCTCCAAAAAGACAATTTTCATTTGGTGAAAATAATTGTCTAAAAGAGCCGACCTCGAGCGTTACAATTTAAGAGGATCGGTTGGATATTTCAGGGTGTACGCTATAACACTAAGAAAAACAGGATGTACAGGAGTTTTCCACCATCCGTACTCGTTAGTAAACAAGCCAAGTTGGGAAATCATAACAAATATCGAATTGAATGAAAATTCCATTAAATTATTTAATTTACGACCATCAGATGAGTAGAACCCAAAAGAAAAGTGAAGGAGAGAGTGAAGCAAGTTTGACTTTGACTTTGGATTTTGGAAGATAGCGGATGTCTGCAAGAGTACAGTTAAAATCGAGCATCCAAGCCAAAAACCAAACCGCTGAAGACGGAGATGGAAGAAGCTATAGCGGAGCTGGAGCAACGCAACTCACCCTCATAAATATCTTGGGACTCATTCGAAAAAAGTCCCCTTTCCTCACATGAGGCAGTATACATTCATATATTATGCTTCTACTTTATACTCTGCTGCTCCTTCCAAAACTTCAGCAATGAGCAAGCTGAAGCACAGCTTTAATATATAAACTTTTAGTAAAAACTTTTCATTCACTCACGATGCCTTGCTTGCCTGATTCAGCAAACACGCTCAAAAAATGCTCCCATCTTGTAACTAACTTTACCCATTGGTTACAATAATTTGTAAGAAAATGCTCCAGCTACAAACGCTTAACTTTGTCTCTCCTATATATTATGCCCATACATACCTAATATATATATTACGTACTTATATGCATCAGTTAGCCTTTGCCCTCCAATAAAAAGTTTCTTTTTCAAGCTGTACAAAAAACAATATCCTGAGTTGCGAGTGAAAAGGACGAAGAGTAAAACGAGGTACAAAAAACGATGAGTTGAGAGTTGAGCTTTGAAACATTATATATAAGTATATAAGAAAAGAATTAGAATTAAGTGCATAGTCAGCCAAGAATCTTGAAAAATCCTAAGCTAAACTCAACTTATTTCATTTTGAATTTTGTACATTAACCTTGTGTGCCCACACATTCTTTTTCCAAATACCCATTGTCAACAAATCAGCTTTAATCTGTATATCATTTCAAGAAAACACATTCAAAACGATAATGTCTTCCATTGATTTCACAACGGCACAGCAATTAAACTTCTTGTAAGTCATGCGATGAGTATAACTGGCCTGGCCTAGCCTTATTTCTTAACCAAATGCTACTCTAAACTTTCATTCTCATTCTATCTACAAAAAAAGGGTTTTGTGCTCCAGATGCATTTTTTTCTCAATTCCTGCTACTCCTACCAATTATTAGGGCCCTTGTGTTATAGTTGTGTTGTGTGTGTCTGTTCTTGGCGTTGTTTTGTGGTGTAAATTTCACCCTTTTGTGCGTGTAATAAATAATAATATACGGCTACTGTTCACACTGCATTACATTCGTATATATATACACTTTTTTGACTTTGTTCAGAAACTGCTTCATTCTCTCAGTATATCCGGCTCGTTGACTGCTCCTGTTGTTTGTAGCTGTCAACAGGAGCGCCAAAGCTGTAATTCAATACGATTATTATGCTTCCACAAAAGATATTACATTACGATATAGGATAAAGAATTGCACTTGGAACTGAACAAAGCGTAGTCATCATCATCATCATCTCATCATGATATACTTTTCCTTTCATCCATTTTGATGGTTGCTGATATATATGTAGTGTAGATGTAAGTAATAGCAGTAGCGCCAGTTAAGTTAAAAGCACAAATTTCGCTCCTTCTTCCTTAACTCGTTTGGTAATCATAATGGTAATCTCTCGTTATAACAATGGTAAATGATTACTATATATGACTACAAGGAAATAAATCTAAGATGACGGGCTTGCTCATGGATGCATTATATACCTAAGTTTTGGCTACACTATTTCAAGGGAGTGAAATTACTGTTACAATTTTAAACTCAATATATATTGCATCCAGGAGAGCAAAAGTGTTGAGATGAGATGAGGCTTTTGAGCCTCTTTCATACATATAGAGCAGAGGCTTTTGATGAAAGCATTATATATTAAACATTTTACTCCCTTGACATTTTACATGTTTGTTTGTAATAATCCACTTTGGTCATAAACAAGTCAGAAATTCATAAGAGCATGTAATAGGATACAATTAGAATTACGTGTAATGGGAAGATCTTTATGTAGTTAAGCTAGTTATGTTGTGGATTTTGATCGTCATCTCAATCACCATTCATTCACTTCAAACCAAATTTTCATCTGTAGTGTGCAATGCAACGGCATTAAAATTCCCATACGGGATCCAGTCATCATCATATCATCAACATTTCACAAGCTATCAACAAGTTCCTTTCAAATTCAAGCTAGTGCAGTAGACTGCTGAATGTTCAATGTTGAAAATGAAATGGAGGCAAAAAAACGTTATGATTACTCAAACACACATCCACATTTTACATCAGCATGATGTGAAATGTGGTGCGGTTAAAGTCATTCATTCCTCAATTCACTTTTCACAATTTTCCATTGCATTCATTCACCAATTTTCATATTACTTACGACAAGAGCCAATGGGAATGTGAAATAAGTGATGCAAGCGTAAATAAGAGCTTTTCTTAAAGGCAATATAGAACGCTATTAAATGCACGTGAAATGGTTAATAGATGAAAGCCTTATTGCAGAGCTTCTGTGTGTTGTGAGATCAAAAAAAACTGTTGATCTTGATCTTGGCACATGGGCTGAGTGCAATTATTTTAGTCTCGACAGGAATGAAATTTCATCGTGCACTCCTTATATTTCAATCCCCACCGGCGACTATGTATAAACGCTCCAACTCCAACCAATATGATATTATCTGGGATATATAAGAGCATGGAATGATGGATATAATATGCGACTACACTTCCACCACGTTTACCTCAAAAGAGCACGTTTCATTTTGCACGCCTTTTATCTAGAATGCGGATCTTGTTTATCAGCTTATATTGTTTCATCCTTGAATGAACAATGTGTATTGTTACTAAACTAGCTGAGTCATGTCGTGAGTTCATGAGTTAATTACAAGCAGATCAATTTGTTGCACGAGGAGGGTTCCAAAAAAATTCCCAGATGCAATGCAACAGCTTTTGTTTTACTTTCTCTTTGCATGCAATTTGCATATAGATTATGGCCCGGTTGCAGTTGCTGCTGCTTTAAGTACTTGAGATGGGGTATTATTATTCCATTATAAAACAGTGTACAATGCCACAATACCAGTATAAGTATAGTTTTTTGTAGTCAATACGAAGCAATTAATTGTTTATTATATTTATATGTAGTAGTTAACATACCTTTCTCCATCTGATCCTGTACTCTTCGATTTTAACAGCACTTTCCAATGTCCAGACTAGAGTGAAACTCATGTGATCTTTGCCCAAGTGTTCAGCAGTCACAGTGGGTTGACTAGGAGCTCCTGGAAACATTAAGTTAAACAAATTCCCAATTAATATTCAAGTCAATATACGCTTTGGCTGTCTCCTTTGATCTCAAAGTCAAAAGTGGATGATGAGAATGAATCATCCTAATCATCAAAAAGGTTTTTGCTCCTTGAAATTCATGTAAAAAACATATATAATACATACCTGTCAGGGAAATGATCGCATTTGAGAAGCCAAGAGAGTTGTTAGCCACACAAGAATAGTTGCCAAAGTCATTCTCTTGAACGTTCTTCACGTGAAGGGTCCAAAAGTGGCGGTGTTTTTCCTCTGCAACATGTTTGTTACTATTCAGCTGCTTTCCATCCTTGTACCAGACCACGATGGCTTTTGGCTCTGCAGTGGACTATGCAACTTAGCTCGGCATCCACCCCTTCACCAGAGTTGACGGAGAGTTTCGCAACTTCGATTTCTGGAATATCTGTGGAAGTTTAAACAGTATGTGATGTTGTCATTGTCAGTCAACTATATTTACTTCATTTGAATTGCAGAAAGATATATTTTTTTGGCAAATACTTTTCAAGTAGAGTTCACTGAAATAGCTAATGATATTTAAAAATATATATCATATATATCCCTCTTCACCATTACTCCCACTATGCCATGTTGTACAATTCTGTATATCGTAAAGTAATTTTTTAAGCTGACACTTTCAACTTTACAAAAAGTAATGCATCACTTGCTTTCTGATTTCTATTATGCTCCCTTTGTTGTAACATGCACATATATATATATCTTATATTTAAACTAGGACGTTTCATAAAATTACTTATAACAACTCCTTTCATTCGCCATTTTATATCCCCTTTAAAATCTTGCTGAGCCTGGTAGAAAAAATGAAAGAATATACCAAACACGCTTTTCTTAACATGATTCGCTACTGCTACTCCTACTGGCACGAGAAATAAATCGTGCATCCTGTTAAGAAATGCAGCCGTCATATTTCTCATATTTTTGAATGTATTT
>JAANSM010004387.1:0-11409 GCA_036850725.1 Orchesella villosa
AATGTGCATTCTTAAGTAGATAAGCACGTATGGAATGCTCCTTTATCTAATCCTTGGTCAGTAGTGGTAATGTAATAATGCTAATAAAACTCCGTTTCTCCACGCTCTTAACATTGAGTAACTCCTTTTTTTGGTGCAGCACGATATATAAGATAAAATCATACATTTGTACAATGCTGTAAATAATATGCCCTTGCTTCTTTGTTTTCCGCACGACTTGGTATTGATACTCTTTTGACAGGCTGTAAAATGTGCAACTGAAGCTAAAGTGAGTGAATGGATATAATCAATTGTGTAATGAAATACAACGTTCTTTGTACTCTGTTACACGATTAGTTTACGTTGCAATTTACTTCCGCTTTGCTACTCGAAAACTATTTCTGCATCATTGGAACTCGGGGATAGAGAAGCACGTATGCATTACAGTCGTACGGTTCTCTTTGAATTGTGTGAGCACAATGACATAAACCAAGCGGATGCAATGGTTTGGAGAAAAAGAAAAAAGAGAAGAAAAAAACTTGAAATTTATATCGCTTTTTAATCAAAGTTGAACACTTAATGTGGGCTACACATACACAGCACTATATATCCTTTTCTTTCTACAAGTCTTCCTGAATTCAACTCAAATGTTTCACATGGATTTGGCAATTCCCAAAGCAAATAGTTTCGTGATATGAGGACAAGGAACTAAATGGTGGAGAAAAATGAGGGCGAAAGTAGTGATGATACAAAAGACTGCGTGGATAAAAATCTGTGAAAATGTTTCGCACGCTTCCAATCCATAACACCATTTCTCAACGTTGCAAAAAGTGCACTAATTCATTCATCCCTTTCTCTACGTTAGTAAACATGTCAAATATGCGTGAAATTGCCAAATAGTTCAGTGTTTGTTCGTGAGTAGCATAAAACATTTCATGTATATATATATACTTATGATTTTCTCTCCTAGAAAAATGTTTATGTGGTTCACCAACAAAAAAAGTGCCAATAATGGGGTGCTTCTTCTAAGTTGCTCTTTACTCACTCACACAAGCAAGACCTCTTTTTATGCACACTTTTTTCCCAAAAAAAGTTTTTCTTCAGTCTGGAATCTACTCTCACTTCACTCACTCTACCAAAACTGATATGTATGAAGAAAGGAACACAGCCTGTGTTACACAGGTCATATAAAACTTATTGGATGTGCTGTAGCAAGTGTGCATATTGCATATACATACACTTTAACATCTAGATGTATCATCACATCATCTCAGCCACAATTTACGGCCAACAGGCCGGATTCATTCACTGCTTCGCTACTTCACTTCAAGTAACTCACCAACTCATTTCCAGCATTCACCAAGCTCATACAGAATATCAAGCAAAGTGATTGTCGGTCTCCTTTGATAGAGTCAGGGTCGCCCCAGCAGGCAATTTATTACGTACTTTCAGTTGGTATACATTTACGAATAAATACTATTAGTGAAATGCCGATTCTGTTTCCGGATTCAATGAAAAGGTTAAAGCTTCTCAAAGATGAAAGACATTGATTGAACTTTAAAAAAATCATATTTAATAACTTAGTATTCAGCTTTCACCTTATTTCATGATGTTTTTTTTTCAGAGAAGAATGAAAGAGTATGAAAAAAAATCATGTTCAAAATGTTTCAACTTTTATTGAAGTAATACTTGCGAATTTATCACTGAAAAAATGTTATTACTCAATTAATCGTTTCATGTTGGAGTTAAAACGATGACCAATAATTTTTTAGGGTTGAAGAAGCCTTCACGAATGGGCCGAATAAACTAAAGGCAAAAGCGCATGTGACGATTTCACAGCTAGAAGTTGTCTTTCCTTATGATCCCTTTCCCTTTGATCCCTTGTAGTCGTCCTGTAGTTACTCAGCGTCTCTTGCACCAACTCATGCCGTTTCTTAAACTCTGAAGCCGTTTTCTCCTCCTTTTCTTTCCATGTAGATCTCTTCTTTCTCATTGCTTCCTGACCTTCCTTGCACCACTGGAAACTCATCAACTTGCGAATATCCTCGTTGAACTTCACAGGCCTAACGTTAGAAGAAACTTTAGGGAAGACAATCCAAATATGATAGTTCAAAACGATCAAGATTCCAAGAATAAACCCAAATACTCCAGTAGAGAACAAAATGATTTTTGCATATATTTTGTACGTGTCCGTTGTCTTCAATGATTCATAGCTTTCTCCTGGATTGAAGCATGGCTGGAGAAAACAAAATGAGGGGGAGGGTTTTGAAACAGTACGATGAGAATAAGGTGTGTATTCTAGTTGAAACGCCACTTTCTTTTACCTTTGTGTTCAAATACGTGGGACCATTCACATCGAAATCGGATTCGGTCACCAGAATGTCAGTCCATTTTTCACATTCTGCCAACATATTTTTTTGACAGCAAGAAGGTGGGATTCTAAGAAGTTTCACAGGTTGGGGAGCCGCACTGGAACCATTTGATGGTATGGTTGAATCAGTTGTTGAAAACACATCTCCAAAGCTTTGGATTCCACAGCATTCCTAAATGTATATTTTTCTTTGTCAGTAATGTGCGCTTTCATGAAATTTAGTACTACAATGTATTAAAGATTGATAACCTTCTCTATAAATGTTCCTCTCATCAATGTAAGGAGCTCTATGATAAGTTCTCACGTATCTTATGGTATGCTCAAGGATTTCTGAAGTTTGTGGGGGACATGATAGAAGAAAAAAAGACACTATACCAAGCAAGACAGCCACTCCTAGTGCCACGTGCAACTGTTCCAATTGGTAAGATTTACGTAGTTAGTAATAAACACCCACGCCGCGATTTCATTAAGATATTCTGATTTGTAATATTATGTTTCGAACAAAAATAACTCACGAAAATACAATAAGACAATTTTATGTTTTTAGGCTTTAGGGTTAGGAAATGGATGGACAAAAATCCTGTGATCATAATTATGATGGTCGCACAAACAGTTGTGAAGTTGCCATAATGCTGAACTTCCGAATAATTTTCATAGTAGGTGGATATAAGAATGAAGGCGCAGATGTAAACTATGTCTAGGAGCTGGGAAGAAATAGGAAGGAAGTCATGATATATGGAACATTAAACATACACCAATTTTGTTTTCGAAATTTCATGAATTTAACATTCGGCCTTACGACAAAAAGTAAAATTAGGAAGAGACCGGGATAGCGTGGGTGGAAGAAGTTATTCCAAAACTTATTGCTCCATAAGTGACAAATTACATCTTTTCTCTTCCATCTTTGCCTGCTTTCCCTGTTCAACCTAATTATTGATGAAAGGATCATGCTAGTTTTAGGCATCTTCTCGTCATATTGAAAGGTGATTTGATAGAATCTAGATCAAGAGTAAAATCACTGTGCTGCCGTTTCGAGTCAAGCATAATATAACTTGGGCAAAAACATGTGCAAATATATTCAATAGCAAAATTGCATTTATATGTGCGTGCGCGGGGTAGCTTCCTTTTCCTTAGTGATAAATTAAAGCAGAACATGATCATGCTTTCATATTCTTCGTAGTGTGTTCATGAAAAATTATATAGCCCCAAAGGCAGTTCAGTTGCAGAGTTAAGAATATCTTTCGGCAGTTCTGATTACATAATGATTATACTGCTGAACAGACTTATATTCTCACTTTTATTTTCTCTCTGTAATGACAGTACAAATATGCTATGGGTTATCACTGTATAATTTACATCTCTATATCTCTAGTCTGGCTCTCCTTCTTCTTAGTACTTATTTAAAACATGATGTTCTTTCAGACACAAAAAAATGCTTTGTAAGTAAACTTTCTAGATTATTGTTTAAAATCAAGATGAATTGTATTAATTTATACGGTTTATATAGCTTTGGTATTGCTATCTTGAATATTCATAAATCATAAGAATAATTATTAATCCGTTGCAGGAACAACACTTACACAAACCTCTGATAAATTGAGAATACTGATTTGAAAACTTTTTAGGAATGTTAGAAGCTGCAGTTATCTCTCAAGTTTGATTACATACAAGCACACATATTCAAATAGCATAGAGATAGAGATTACAAATTATCGCCCACTAAAAACTGTGTCATTAAGAGTAAAGACAAATGGAAATAAGACTGACTGTTTATATAGTTTTTCGTTTACACCTTACACAAAAATTAAGACAAGACAAATATAACGCAGACTTTTGAAAGTAAGGAGAGAAAAATTTATAACGATCAGTTATCACTTCAATTCAATCGAACCATGATCGAAACTAAATTACCCCTAATATTTTTATAAATCCAGCAATATTCTATTGAGTAAATGCATATATTCTTAAATCAATAACATTTTATACTTTTACCTAAAACATGTACATAACAATTACTACTTCAGCAACTTTTGATTTTGCTGCAGGCTTCATCTGCTTTAATGAATACCTTATACGAAATATATTAGAGTATGTTTAAAAATACATCATTATACTATACTATTCAATTCAGCTAATATCTTAACTTCATCGTTTACTACGAATACTTGCTTCAGTAGTTTCTGAAAGACGTCTATGCACTCTGCAAAGCTTTACGGATATGACTGCTTCTTCTGATTATAATAATATGACCAAAATATAAATAGCAAATTACAAACAAAAACATTGCAGGTACTAATAACAAATTGCACTTTATAGCTGATATGAAGATTACTTCTTACAAGTCACAGTACCACCAGAAACTTTCACGGTGCTGCTACTAAGTATTTTCACTATAATAGTAACAATGAAAAAATCTTGATTTCAGTCAGCTAATACTCTTTGACTTCAAAGAATTTTTAACAAAATTAACATAACTATAGTACGTATTACATAACTGCAAATACGCTGTACTCAGAAATTGCAAATCGCAACATGATTTTTAAAAACATCAACTTCAACGTGAACCAAACAAAAGCCACTTATTTCAATAACTTAGCACAACTTACACTCAAACCAGCAATTCATTTGGTCATTGCCTTGACTTAACTATGGACATTGAATTTATATTAGTTGTCACAACCATCCAGAAGACACCATTTGGACTTTTGATTGAATCTTTTGTTTTTGATAAGAATGTTTACTAATATTTCACTGTTTCTCAATTCTTCTTTAAATTACTATTTATCCTACCATGATGTGATGCCGGCGAGGGTGGAAGACGCTCATATTTAAAATGCTTATAAATTGTAAATCCGTCAACACTGCCATACATCTTTGACACTGACGGAAATAAACTTATTGTTAGTTTGTCAACTACACAACATTATCACGTTTACACTTCGTTATCTTCGTCTTTGTCTTTATGAGCATCGAATTCCCATTGTTGATTAGGTGCACTAGTACAAGTCTCTAACGCAGTGTGAGACTTCCCGTCTGCTACCTTCACTGTCAGACATTTCTCGGAACGCATGTTATAGAGCTGCCCGTCTCGATAATCCCATAAATCTTTAGCATGAAGATGCTCACACTGAACCATCTGAACTTTGTCGTCGCTTCCAAGGGAGGCACACTCTGCTTCTCTTCTTAGTTCGCCTTTGTTACTGAGCAAAAACAACTAAATACGAAGGACATTTGTTAATCTTTAGTGATGATAAGATAAGGAATGCAAAAGCGGAAGTAAGTGCTCCCACACATCTTTATTAATCAATATTTTTTATATAGCTTTTACCTGACTTGGGTACAATTGCGAATGGCAGGGATACAACTCAAGGGAGTACTCATCGGATTCCGAATGTTGCATATTATCAAGGCACTGGTTCGAATCAGGATTCTTGACCTGTTTGATAGTAGACAACAAGAGCAAGTTAGCGTGAATGATACGAACAAATGACATACTATAGTTTACACGATATAATTATTTAGTTCAATGGAGCATCTCATTTATTTATTTACCTGTCCATATAATTTTGAGTCGAAGGTCATTTGGAATTTTTCTTTGTAAATGTTATCTAAAAACACATTTAAAACTTTTGCAGTTCTTCCTCTTTCGGAAGGCAAGTCGTTTGGCGACATCGCCCCAACTTGCAGTCTGTAATAAAAAAAATTATATGGATTATGAAACTTGGATTACCAAATAAGTAAGTTCAGGGCTGCAGAATCTTTTGTATCGTTGTATCCTAGCTACAGGAAGAAAATGAACGGAGGAGGAAGGAGGGGAAGGAAGAGAGAGGGGGGAAGAAAAAAGGGAAGAGAGAGGGGGAAGGAAAAAAGGGAAGAGAGGGGAAAGAAAAAAGACAAGGAAGGGGGAAGGAAAAATTGGAAGGAAGGTGTGGAGGGAAAAAATGAATCAATGTTGAACGGCAAAATGGGAGGGAAGGTAGACAGGAAAGGAAGGGGGAAGGGAAAATGGGAAGCAAGGAATATATAGGGAACGAAGGGAAACTAATCCATAATGAGATCGATTAGAACTCGAACTCGAACACTAAAGCTAAATAGTTTTAAGTGAATCACTAACGCTAATTTCAAAGCTCCTAAACTCTATTAGGAAGCAACAAACCCCAGATTTCGAGCTTGAAAAATCAAATACAAGAATAAGGAAACGGCTCGAAATACCAAGGATGAAAAGTTAGAAAAATGGTTAAAAGTCAATAAAAAGTTGGAAAAAATTCTCGAAAACATCAATGAAAAGTTAGAAAAAGCTCGAAGTTCAAGAGAAGTTCGAAAAGATCGTAACAGATCCCGGACTATCGGACTTGGGGGTTCAAATCCCTAAAACGTTGTTTGCAAACTTTTGAGGCACCCGTACAAAACGTTTAAATTTTAGAGATTTGTAGATGGAATTCGACGAAAACTGGGGGGTCTGGGGGGCGAAGCCCCCCCAGCTTATCATACCGAAAATTTGTTAGGAGGAAGGTTTTGGGTCTGGTTACAGGAAGGTTTGAAATCCTTAAAAGATTCTGCAGCCATGAGTAAGTTTGAAATAAGCAACACACGATAGGTATATTTTACTTTTAATTCTTTTCTATGCGAATAAAACAGCTCTTTGTAATCATCCATCCAAGCCTCTGCTAATCTAGCAGTGTTCAGGCCATGGGAATCAGTAAATGTTATCTAAAAACCATTTAAAACTTTTGCAGTTCTTCCTCTTTCGGAAGGCAAGTCGTTTGGCGACATCGCCCCAACTTGCAGTCTGTAATAAAGAATTAATATGGATTATGAAACTTGGATTATCAAATAAGTAAGTTTGAAATAAGCAACGCGTGATAGGTATATTTTACTTTTAATTCTTTTCTATGCGAATAAAACAGCTCTTTGTAATCATCCATCCAAGCCTCTGCTAATCTAGCAGTGTTCAGGCCATGGGAATCGACATTATTTGGAAAGGAATATGGATGGAAATCTCTGAAAATGTGACCAACTCTTGAACAAGGGATTATTTCAACGGTACCGCCACATTGCCAGATCTAAGTTCAATATTAAAAACAATTAAACTTTAAAATTCTATACAAACACCGGTAAACAACTTAAAACATTTAGATGATTGTTTTCTTACCCTGAAGCTCATTTCCAAATTTTCTCCGCCCCACACTATGAGTAAGAACAAAAAGATGAACATAAATAATTATATCCAATTTTGAGCATAGCCATCATTTTTAATTTTCTAACTTTAATGAAACACTTACGCTGCATGTCCGAGTCGTAGGAACCAATTTCCCAGAAATATTTTCTGTCTATCCCAAACAGACCACCAGCCATTGTAGGTGAACGAGTAGGAGAATGATGATGTTTTTTACGCTCTGCTTCATATGTTGGAATATTAATCCACGTGAAGTGTCCACTCCAAGTAAATCCACCTATTTGGAAAAATTCTCCATTTCCATGATAGTACTCCATAGTTTTGTCATCAATGACATCAATAATTGGACACACAACTGCGGTTCTGTCTTCTTTGATTCTTTGAAGCAGCGGCTCCGCCCTGTTAATTACAAAAATTCATTAGGCGATACTTCCTTCCAATTCATCACTTCCAATTGAGGCGATATTCGATATTGATATAAAACGGAGATAAAAGTAAAACCTACCATTGATCGATCGTTTCACAATGTGCGTCCAAAAATAGCAATACATCACCAACTGCTACATGAGCACCTATCATTCTGGCACGAATGAGTCCAGATCGTTTCGACAACTTGATGAGTCTTATCTTTCCAGCAGGAAACTTTCTGGCAATATATCTTTCAAGTTTTCCTTTCAAATCTCTGTGGTCACTAAAATCATCAACAAGTACTATTTCACGGAGAAACTTTGATGGCGTCCTGTTAATAACGCTATGCAAGGTGCGAATCAAGCTTGTGAACGCTTCATTGGTGTAAATTATAATGACACTCATTGTTGGCAGATCTGTGTCGTAAACTTCATTTTTGCACCTACAAACAATTTAGTATATTAATGCATAAGACTTTCAATATTGAGCATAGAAAATTATGATAACAATTTGACATTTTGACGCTGTATTAAGTATTTACACTTACGCTGCCTCCCGTGTGTCAGGGACTGTGCGATTCGGTGAGATCATTTCACTAAGCAGTCTATTAAAAGCTTCCTTCTTCATGATATTATCGGCCACAGCCTTCTGATAACTTGGTACCGTAGCCTTCCTTCCTTTATCTCCTAACCCTGGTTTTATTCTTTTTACGTCATCCTCAATTTCATCATCGTAATCATCATACGAGTTAGTCATACGATCTGTGAGATCTATTTCAACATATTGGACCTCTTTCAAAACTGGCTCTAAGAATTCGTCAGTGTTTTCTAGCAAAACTTTTCTTCTCAACTCAGTATCTTCCGCTGCATTGTATCCACTAGACGCGTGTGAAATCCCTTTGTCAGTTGCTTTGAGCTTATTATGATACGGTGCTTTTAACTGATCATCTCTCTCCATTTTAATCCCAACTAACTTCTCACTTCCCTCAACAACGGTAGTTGTTTCAGGTTTCACTTGTGATTTAGACCACAACAACAATGTCATTACAAAACAGAAGATTGCTAAAAGCTTGAGCAGAAAGAGGCGCCGCCGACGGGCGATAAATGCAAAACACGAGTTCAACATCTTGATTGAGCTTGAATNTTAGACCACAGCAACAATGTCATTACAAAACAGAAGATTGCTAAAAGCTTGAGCAGAAAGAGGCGCCGCCGACGGGCGATAAATGCAAAACACGAGTTCAACATCTTGATTGAGCTTGAGTTACTGATATAGTTAAAATAACAATACCAGTTGGAGATTAAAGAGTTGTGATTAGTTTCCTGCAAACATACAAATAAACAAAACTATATAAAACGAGGTAAACGAAACATAATTTTTCAGTTTTTAGTATCATACAACAGGGAGACAGTACCTTGACGGAAAATGACTTTCACTGACTAACTTTCGGTGCTGCTGAACATTCCTTCGCTGATTTTGAATTGTATGAAGATCGTCTCAGAGTAGCTGTTATGCTTTACTCGTTACTAATCAATCTACTTGGGAAGTTAGGGCGAAAGTGAGCATTTTTGTACTGAATTAGCACAATTCTGTCTCCCAACCAACTGATGACTGGCCCTAAAGGGTATCCACCTCAATGTTAATTGTCAATATACATACAGAGAAGGTCTAAAACAAAAAAAAACAAAAAAAACAAATTAAAATCATAGAACTAGTATACCCATTTAAATCCTTCAGTGTTCAGCTTCAAATTCAATATTCGCCTTTTCTTGAAGTATAATATACAAACCTGGGGTCCGAAATAAGTTAAATGTCCAGTTTAGGCAGTATCCTATTATTGCTTCCGTTGTATATAATTTGGTCAGGTCAGCGTTGTGTGAACAGGAGACTTATAACTTATAGTATTAAATATACAGAAATATCTAATTTCATGGATGTAGATGTCATCTTCAATGCCTTGCATTCGATTAATATTAATGCACTTTGAAATCAATGCCCATAATTATGTACTCCTAGGCAGGAAGTGCCAACTATTGGACATTTTTTCTAGGAACCGGATAAACAATAATAAGGAACAATGCCAAGTCAATTTTTCTAAGTGAACTACTAAAGTATAACGTGGAATGCCAATGCCGAATGTACTCACTAACTCACTCCTTCTTATTCACTTGGTTCGGTACTTCACTAAACTTCATACAGCACAAGTCACAACAGTAGAACTTTTTTCCACCAAAAATTATGCATATTATTATTGCACCTTTGCTCTCTACTAGCGACTAGAAGCGGCATCCGATATTTGACAAAATGCACATAGACTCTTGGCTTTAGTGAACAGTGAACGGTACCAAAATACACTTCAAAATGAGTTTTGAAGATATTCAATATTGAATTCAACTTTTCTACATTACACATTACCAATCCCTTTACAATGACACGGTACACGTAACCAGCTGTCTTTCACATATTATCCATCCACAATCCACATTCCCATTTTCCCATCCTCAATCCTACTCAAAAAAGGTATTTTTCAATCCAATCCCCCAATGCTCACAAGGCATTAAAGAGCTTTAAGATATTTATGCAGAAGCAGAAACAAGTGCACACCGTAAAAAGACATATACAAATACATATGAAACGGATGATTGTCAGCTTTTTTCTCTTTAAACACTAAAGCTTATTCGGTACACGTACACAAGTCATGTTGGAATGGAAAAGGACGGGAACGCGAACGGGACATCACTTCAGAAGAGGAGGATGAATAGAAATGATATTATGATGATGACGATGATGAGCAGTATAAAAAGACAGCGATGATACGATACGATGCGATGTGCAATGTAGTTTTACATGACACGGGACAACTCACAACTTTAAAACTAGAACAGATATGAATTTAATACATAAGGACAAGGATAAAAACTATGAAATGTGAATGGTAATGCCATACGATTTGTCCCACACAAGATAGTCAACTCAAAAGTCAAAGCAAGTTGTTCTTTCTTTTCTCAAAAAAATAAGTTGTAAAGCTGCTGAGGAGGAACTAAAATTTCACTCAAGTAGAAAATGCTGCAGCAGCATCAAGTTAAAGAATGAGTGTCTTTTGACAAAGACATTAGATTGCAAATTAGTGCAAAATGTTAGGCACTTTCTGTGTGTTTGTTTGTGCATGTAAATTGCATCTGAGATTCATGAGTCTCTTCTTCACATTTTGTATTTTCTTTTTAAATGTAATTGAAATGAGGATGATGATGAGGAGCTTAGAAAACCAGATTATTGAATAGGAATGGATGAAATGAAGACGTGATACGGAGACGGACATTCATTATACCTTATCTTACCTTCCCTACCTGTTTCATGCTTTTTCTAAATAGTCTTTTCTAATGATGATGAGATGAGTCAGTTAATTTTCATAATAAGAATAAGAAGACAACAAGACAATGCAGAGAATAGATGGGCTGCAAAAATAATATTTGCA
>JAANSM010004388.1:0-11407 GCA_036850725.1 Orchesella villosa
CTTACTATCAACTATCGCTTCCGAACTGTTGCATCTTCAATACTAGAAAATTGTGACCTGTATGTACTTCTTTATCCTTATGTGATTGTTTTAGCATTTGTAGTAAATTGTTTGTCAAACCGATATTGCAGGTACTAATGGTACCCTATACTTATGTATAATTTACATTGTACACTATGAAAATGCTATATTGATGTACGTACTATTGCTAGTGCTATACTCACAACGGTAAGAGTTTCTAATATCATTCTAATAGCCCTGGAATGTCATATCTATAAATTTATTGCAGATGTGCACATGAACGATTAAAGGATGATTACTGTCCGTTACTTTATGACATTGATATTTATGTGTCATTGGCTTAATATTCTTGGGCATTGGCAGCATTTACTATGGGTATGATATATAAAGCTATTGAACATAATTTTGAAACTCCGACTCCAACTGTTTTTGTCTTTGCATTATATGCTTCGTTTGGTTTTGTTTGAATGCTTTGCATTCTATTTTGTATATTGTATATTGTAATGGTACAATAAATAAGGCATTGCTAGGAGGTAAAAGTGGAATGTAAATTTTTCCATATTTATATGCCTTATGCATTCCTGTATTATTGATCTCGTAAAAGTCAGGAAGTGTTGCAAGTGAAAGCTGTCTGTTCCATTCCTGAATAAGACTACGGAGTGATTACTATGGCTGAAGTCTGATAATAAATTGGAATCAGTTGCGATACCACCAAGAACCTCTGAGGAGAATTTTGACCGTGAAATGTATCTCCGATGGCATTTTGAAAGCAAGTTGGTTCATCCAGTGGTGTGTATTTAGCTGTCTTTATAAAGTGCTTTGAATTTGATGTAAATTGAAAATGCTGGCATTCAAGAGGTTATCTGACAAGGTTCTTTTACGGAAATAAGTATTGAATTGATGATTTCCCGTAGGATTATTCATCGATGAAGGAAAATGGGGATAACTTGGATGAAGCTTTCACTTCTATAAACCTTGTATATAGATCAATTTATGAATAGCCCCTAGGGAAAATCCACATATCGACTTTCCATTAACTTCGGTGTCGGTGAGAGGTAAGTGAAACGACTAGAGCAGCTATATAGCAGGGCTGGACCAGCACAGCTGGAGATAGCCAAGCTTCACACCAACCTCAAAAATACGCAACATTCTTTTCTGGTATTTCGTCCCTCCCTTCAAGGACCCGCTTATATGCTCCATATAGTGTGTTGCTCTGCGTTTGCGTATGCATCAAAGTATCAACTAACAAGGCGTTGGTGGTGTGTTCCTTTCCCCTTCATAATTTTTTTTGCGGTAATGACAGATTATTCTTTTGATATTAGGATATCAATCAGAACTGCTTCGATTTAAGAAGTGGAGATGAAAAGCAAAAGTTTTTCATTCCGTCAAACTTATATGTATGTGCATAATATTACGTGAATTCTGAACGGATAATCGGTTATGTATATTGCTTATATGTTAAGGACTTGGGTAGATTGTAGGTAGCTTTGAGGCAATGGCACTTCGTCCAGTGTATCGTTCTCTAACGAACAAAAAGGCTTTATATGAAAATGTTCAACAAATACTTTTAGAGCAAAGAAAAGTGAAGAACACCCCCCGTGTTATAAATGATAAGCTATCTAAGACCATGCATTCTGTTCTGTTTCTGTGAGCATTGAAATCCTATACTTAACTTCACTGTGTACTTTTTAGTGGGGTTGTAAAGACGAAGACTCTTCAGTTAAATATACAGGCGATACGAAGTAAGCAAGAAATTATACATTTTTTTGGCAAAAGTTTGCGCAACAGCAGAGTCCACAGCAGTAGCATTGTGATCTTCGTCATCGAAATGAATCTTTTAGATTCAGAACAAGTACAGCGTACCATGACTATAGTGTTGGGTAGGAGTAGCGTACCATCGTCATCATCTTGGTCCTCAGAAAACTGTATAGGGCTCCTTGAAGGACTACAACAAGTATGTTATTCCTTGTGACTTATCTACTCATATCAAATCGTTGTAAGTAAAGTACGTGCTGTGTAATGCATGCACGCTTTTTCAACTTTTTCATCCATAGCAGCCACCATATAGTGAACATAGTTGATTGTGTGTCATAATGATATTCAGTGAGGATTTGCCCCTTGCCTTTCTTTTATATATGTAGAGCCGGAAGGCTCGTCAAAGAGCTGCGGAGAAAAATGGAAGCAGTAGTAGACGCTTTCGCTATTATTGTACTTTTTAGCAAGTGCATGGTTTGCTTCTGTGGCACGGCCTACTTTTGGCAGAAGGGCTCAAGTCCTATTCATGATACCTTTCTACGTAAATGTTTGTTCTGCACGGAACATATAAGCACTTTACAAAAGACTCATGGTGAGAGAAAGACAGACGAAAGAGTCAAATTGCGAATAGCAGAGAAAGAATTGAGCGAGCCAACTCCACTTAAATGCGTTATATGCATCTATATCTGGCTCCCTCAAAGTGCACTATATTTATATAGATACATAAAGTGCAAGGAGCCAACAACCAAAATTGGTTCACCAGAACTCCCTTCCAAGTAAGTTTGTAAAGTACTGGCAGACGCGCCTGCCTTCACCAACTTAAGTTTTATAGCTTTTCTTCATATAATAAAATGAATGTAGCACGAAGCCCCATGTTCAACTTTCACATTTTGAATCCATCCCGATAGGAAAATCATAAGAATATGTTATACTCGGGATGCGTGTTTCACGTTGCTCCAGAGCGAAAGGAGTTGTACCGTACGTATGCCATGTCTAAGCTGCTTTTCTCCTTGTGCTCGTCACCGCTTTTTCCTTTTCTCCCGAGATAATACACATTGCACATTTGCGTGTATAACTTCAAGTGGGAATAGGCTAACGAGTTTGAGGGAATGAGCATTGAACGGGGATAGAGTGATATATATATTTTTTCATAACATGATTTTTATGTACCAACTAGAGAAACAGTGTTATGTGAATGGGGGTTACAGCCTTGCTGTGTCGATTTCACAAGCATTCCTCACATACCCCCATCCACATTGATTCTAAATCCTAAGCCAAGTAAAACTCCAATGTAAGAAAGTAGGACAGAAAACATTTCGAGGCTCAGTTGGATTCCTCTACTTGCATCATGCAGAAGTATGGGAGAATGTTAACAGCACGAAACGAGCGTGCGGGTGTGTGCTATCTCATATTGGAGTTGCCTTTTAACAGAAGAAATGACTACACCAGTATACTATTCCCAGTTTCATATAAGGAATGCTTAGCTAAATGCCTCGTACACTGTATGAGGATTTTACGTGCTCGCAATACATAAACTGCTACCATATAGCACTCTAAACCTCATTCGTTTGCTAAAATTACTTATTCCGTTTCAAACCTCCCTTTTTGTATGCTCTAGAAAGGAGTAGCATTCTTTAAACTTGTAATATCTACAAAAAAGGAAGAAAACTAACGTTAAAAATGTGTACATATATACATGGTATTGTACAGAGGAAATAGCTAATCTCAATTTTATTTTTATACCAAACGCATATATTATATATGTGTATTATGTATATAAATACAATTTGTTCTTGCATTGCTTGCATATACATGCAGATTCCATATCTATATATTAAGTCGCTAATGTATGCTCGGTACATATTTTGTTATGTTCAAGAACATTTTTTTCTGTTATACGGAGCCCAACGCCCTTCAGAAAGGAGAAAGTTGAACCGCCTCCTGTATTCTTTGCTTCAAACCCAAAACACTCCATACAATGCCACCACAAAATTCATTTCTCTTCATGTGAAAACCAAATAATCCACTAGTTTTGAAACACATGAGTGCATTTTGAAGTACTTTTGGAGATGCACACACACTAGTTCAAGCTTGGACAAGAAACCAAGTTTTAGTGTATAATGTTTGCAAAGTCACGACCAAATAAAAAAAATATTTGAATTGTTGTACGTAGTACGTATGCATCCAGTTCAAAAATTACAATCCATATCATTATACCATTCCATTAAGCCACATCTTTGGGAATAATAATACTATTATGCACTCTTGATTTTCGTCGTTCGACTTTCTTTTCGTCGCTCTTAATAAATTACTACCTTCTCACTCATTTGAACTTTGATGATGATAATGATAACAGACTTGTAGTCTTTTCGTATGACATAAAAGGACAAAAAGAACTACGATGAAAAGGGAAAATGAGTACTATTACTGTTTACCATATTACTAAATGAGCCAACTCTTCATTTCACACATTTCTTCAGGTAAAAGAGAAAAGAACCAGCACGTACTTCATTTCAACACACTCTTCACTAATGAAATCATGTGAAAGGGGTTTCAATTCTCTATAAAAAGAATGATGATTTTGAAAAGACTTTTAACGAATGATTTCAAAGATGGTAAGCATGTTAGTATAAGAATGTAATATTCTTTTAGAGGAAAGTGGATGTAAATGTAAACAGGCTTTAGATTATGGTACACAGTCCATACAGATAAACAACACTTGCAGCTATAACGAGCCGGAAATGTGAGTGGGAGTGTAATTCCAAGCGATATTATAAACCCCATTTGAGCTTAAAAACGTATATTATGTAATTTTTGCAATTAAGTCTTTCATCTTCATTCTCTCTGTCATAGACATTCCTATGAATGCTTCATTTCTGCGATAGGGCATTTTATAACTATAATTTATGACTACACAAAGTTAGATGAGAAAAACAATGAGCCCTGAGCAAAACAACATACGTTTTGTGCACATTAGCTGGAGGATGGAGTAGCAGCGAGTAATTGAAGCTTTAGTATGGTAAACCAGGATGCGGAGCGGTTGGTTTCCAGCACCAGGCCATCATATAACTTTGTGTTATGTCACGATAATAATTTGAAGTTATGATTATAGTGTATTACTTCGCACGTTACGTGGTACGTACGTGCTATTCTGTTCCAAAAGATGAAAGCATAAGGGCAATATTTATCAAATAAATTTTACTAGCCTAACGTATATGGAATAAAGTACACAAAATTTGTCCAGGAAGCCACACGCTGCCAGCAAGCACTTACAGCTTACGCAATCATAATCTCTTCGATGTATATATTCATCAGTCATGGTTGCATGAGCTGCAGACCTTTACCTATGTCTCTATATTTATGCATGCATGCAAGGGTCTGTGTCGTTGATGTTGATTGGATCCATACATTCATTACGTACTGAACTGAGACCATGAAATGATTCGATAATAGGAAAGAGACACATTTTAACTGGACAAGAGAAACGTTTCTTTTTCAGTAGTCTTCTGTAAATTCAAACAAATCCTAGTTGCCTTTGAGAGAAAGTAAACAACACTTAGAGTAGCAAACATCAGTGGAGTCAAGTCAAGTGTATCCGATACATTACACAGATTTACAGGTAAAGTAGACCCAGCTAAAATGCTGCTTGAACGGGCACTATAACATGCGGTTGCTATTTGCAAGTCAAAATGTAACATGAAAGAATTGATTAAACAATGCGTGTAAAAGGAACAGAGCGTCCCCTGATGCAACATCACATACTAGCATTCATGGGAGAAGTACAAGTGTACTGTAGTATGCACTACATGAATTAGTCACAAAGTCATGTTGCTTTCCCCATTTACACATTGTAATTTCTGGTTGGTGGCAACCTCCTGATTTTTTCTTTGCCTGAATGTGAGGAATGTACTTTGCTCGCGGTTCACAAACATTGTGGCATAGTTGTGCTGCTGAGGCAGCAAGATCATAATTGACTTATTGTTAGAATTGCTTCGAAGCGGAATTATCTACGAGTTCTAGGTATTCCAATCAATTGCTTGTGCAATGGCTTGGGATATCTATTTCCGCTTACCGGATAAATGCCATTGTGGAAGGTAGACTGTTTTTCATTTTCAAATGTCGACTTCATATTGATTTTTACTGAATTTACAAAAGATGATAGGTCTTATTTTGATTGTGATTGACAGCTGAAAATTTTGGTTATTCAACCAGGAACGAAAATATACGCCTTAGTTCCAGTCAACTGTCATTTATTTCGGAAGATGGAGTAGATATTATGAGAAACACGGGTAAAAGAGAAAGTCTTGTCAGATATACAGACGCATAGTGAAGTGGTTATATCCTTCCCTAAACACCAAACTGTTTATAAGTTAGGTTGTTTTGGAATATTCATTTTTTAAATAATCAAAAGTCTTTCCAAAGAGATCAGGTATAAAGGTATATTCGCCAAACATTTGCATCCACTTTCCGATGCATGCATAATTGTACTTCACTGGTTGTAATTTGAATCTTCAACATCAATTCAGCCCACATTTTTATTTAACCACGTACGTATCATATTAAAGAATGCATGATCTCTTCCTTTGACTCTCCCATTTTGGGAAATTCTAACTCTTCAAAAGAAAATTGAAAAGGGCAAATGAGTAAAGTAAGCATTCTTTATACAAAAAGTTGGCCACATAGTAGCACGGTATAGGTTAGGTGTAATGTAACACGAAACCTAATACACTTTTCAATGATGGTTTGTGGCAAGAATGATGCTGAATTGCTTCACAAATAAGCTTTCCTATCACTATACCTATTTCATCGATATAGGAAGTAAAGTTGAGGTTATAAATACAAAAATATAATCTAGCATGACATATATACAGTAAGAATGGATGGTAGATCCGAATCTGATCCTTGTTTCCTTCTAGGCAGAATATCCACTTTGTCCATTATTGTATTAAAATGGTTCTTATTTGGAATGGAAAGAAACTTCCTTTTTGAATAAAAACTAGGAAAAAACATACGAGTGAAAGGAGATAGATCTATTTATTAGAAAGACATACTAACATCCATCTATCCACCGTATGCATGTGTAAGACACAAGAAGAATGGTGAGCAGAATGATGTCTCATAAAAAGAAAGCATAGTTCTGCTCCAGTCAGTCTGGTAGGATCAATGCTGGAAACATACCAACACGGGAATTCCGCTCCGGAATTAATGCTCGTTTCATTCTGGATGAAAAGACGACTGCTTTTGTGACACACTGATCCCTGTTGTACTTCCGCACTTATGCCTCACATTAAATAATGCTTGTGTGCTTATAAGCTAACGTTATAGAAAGCAGAAACTGGTCTCGTTATTTCATTTCTGTCCCACGGTTTGTATTTTTGATCCTGACACATCATCCGCTACTTATTACCTCTACCCGCAGTACAGCATCACAAAATCCCCACCAGCTTCCTTTCCGTTGTAAATTTGAGTGACTAAACTTTCTCTGGTAGTGATAATCGACCGTTCCAATGAGTCACAATCACAATGCTTGTGCAGTGAAAAGTTTTTAGGCAAACAGTTGATGTTTTCAACAGATCAGAATATATATTTTGAGTATTCGTAGCCAGCATTAGTATTAAACTTTTAATCGATGAGCATTAGAGTTGTTACATAATATCTTCCATATTATATGCAAAAACCATGTACCATCTTCATCGCATATGTTAGGTCTATTCAATTTAGTGCAACGCTTTTTTAATGCGGGAATCATACATAAATTCACCCAATTACACGTTTGGTAGTTTTCGATGAAAATTTAACAGGGTATCTGGTGAAATACAGGGGTAGAATGCGACAAGTCGTTGGACATTTGTAATTTCAAACAAACGTCACTCTCGGTTGATTTATTAGAATCACATGAAGAAACATTATTCCCAGAAATTATAGTTAGAAAACTAACGTAAATTGAGAAGAAGAAACCAGTTACATGATACATATAAAATGGTTAAATGTGTCTCTTATTACTTACTACCATTTATGTGGTAAGAGTAGATCTGGAGTAGAAAGTTTCAGTATAATAAAGAAAGGCCAAAATAAAGACGTCAACTTTCCCATTTGGAGAAAGTCTCGATTGTATAGGGAAATGTCGGAAACGTCATTGTTTGAGAATTCTTATTTTTATACAAAACATATACTTACTACTTTCACGATCCAAGCAGGTTTGTAGATAAACGAGTAAATATTGACTTACCTCGTCAGTGACTTGATTGGCTTCCAGCTGAAGCTCTTCGAGCTCAGATTTTGGGACTGGGGGTTCTGCTGGTGGTGGTGGCGGCATGTTGAAGTGTTGCTAAAACCTGTCACCCAAAGTTAAATAAGGTCAGCTTTGGTTTTTACTGTAAAAGTTTCAGCAATAAGTATTAAATGTGAGTTAAGAATACCGAACCAGGAAAACATTGGCTTAAATATGACTATATGTAGCCTGCTTTTTATTTCTATCATATATATATATAGTTCAATTCCTAATATATCAATACCGCTAATATATTCGGAGGAAATTTTTTTCGAACCAATGGTATGTTTCGGAAGACTTTTACATTTGTGATCATTACATATAGCTTTCAGCTGTATGAATGTTTTTATGACTTCATAAAATGTATTTCCATCATTGGAGAACAACCTGGAGACCGAGACTTATAAAACGTGAAAGGCGCGTTGTCAGTTGTCGATCAAGCTCATTTGAATGTCATAAATGCATTTAAACGAAAGACCCGTCGACCAACGTAACTAATACCAAAAGCTCAGTCGTAAATAATTCAGTCTACAATAATAGCATAATATACATAAATGTATGTACCTTTCCATTTGTTCACTTTATTATCGATATCAAATTGTAGCCTATTGACAATAGACATAAAGTATATATATGATGTTCATTTTATGACTGAACATCCAACATTAAGACGTCATGTAGTAGCTCATATCCAATTACAATCACAATTGTACTTTCACAAATTGCAGATTTTGCAACATTTCTTACTAAACACCCAATGCAGCTATATGTTATAGGTGCATGATTTTCTCGAAATATTACTATTGCAATACGTACCACACATAGCGTTGTAAGTTTTTGTAATCATTATATAGACTGCTTTAGGTAAAGACTACAGCAAGAAATCAGGATTGCGTGTGAAAGTTAACCTACCCCTTCGTTGCTCTAGCTCTAACTTAGCAGCTGCAGGCTGTGCGCTATGGGTTGTGACTCACTTGTCCTCGAATTGCAAATGCTCAAATGCTGTGTCTTATGTTTTTGAAAGCCTAGCATGTGAAACAATTTGTGTGTGTGTGTGAGGAAAAGTGTCTAATGTGTCAGTTTTATGTGACGTTCACCTTCGGCATCATTCACAACTACCAACTTTATATCATCATGTTGCATGATTAAAAATAGTAAGTTCAGTCAATAAGATCACAATACTTGTTAATCGTTGATATTTTTGGAGAATAAAGAAGTTCCTGAAGACGTAACATGTAGTTGATTGACATTTTAGCTTGGAGGGTTTTGCAAGCAAATGCCCCTTTCCTTTATGAATGCTATATTGTTTTCATGACATGCATAAATATGAACTTTCACTAATGTTATGTCAGTTGACATCATCAATGACATTCAACATTATACATTTTCCTGTTCATGTATCTAAATACAGAATTGATCAAAAGAATTAAAACTTTGTATTGAGTAGAAGAAAGATTCCACATGTTTTGGTGCGTTTGTATTTGCTCTTAGCAAATGATGCAACCACGTAATGAAAAAAAAAACATGCATGCTTACGAGTCTTATGAATAAAAATGTTACTGTTGGTTTATGAAAGTAATTTATTTCCTCGATTTTAAATCTGTTTATAAGCATCCACATCCTTTAAAGGTAACGCAAAATCTCTACTCTCTATTCTAAACAAAAGAGAAACATGGTGAAAGTCTCAGCTTACCCCTTAAAACTGCAGAAAGACTGTGAAAGGGCAAAAGGACGCTAGGTAGCTCGATCAATTACCACCCTCGAGAAATCTGGAGGATCAAGACACGGAAGAGCTGACAACTTGGTGTGAATCTTCCTCCTGTTGTGAATTCAACTTTGAACTGTCACCACCGTTGCACAATTTCCAAGGCTTGAACAAAACTGACAAAAATTGCAATTGTAATTTATGCTAAAATTCCAATTGGCTTCTACAGCAAAGCTATTTACCTCGCGTGCTAACAATAGCTGATTATATTACACTGTATTGAAGCCAAAGCTTACCCGATGCACTGTATATGCGTAGTAATAATCGCCGCTTTGATTGATACACGAATTAGGAATATTGAGCGTGGCACATTGAAACCTACTTGCCAAATACGGAAACGTACAACAGGAATGGATGAGAGGACCAACACGTCTGGCTTGTGAACCTTAACTGCCGATGGTGTCCACCCAAAAATATACAACGCGATGTGGCCTGGAAAAAACGGGGAACACGGGGAGATACGAGTCACTGTAAACTATTCCGACTAATTTTTACCACGAAGAGTTCAGTTTATATATCAAATACGAAGGAACGCCGCTTCACTACTCTCCAGAATATCCAACTATGAGCAAACCAGTATGTTACGCTGGAAGCAAATAAGCAACAACGAAGCACACGGTGCTTTAGCTGGAGCTCCCTCCTACCTTTCACGTACCCGTGTTATACCCTTATGGGAGGTTCTTCCGATATGAAAGAATGCCCGACTAACTTCCGAGTGCTGGCAAAGAATTGGTTATATTGCAGCTCAAACATCTGCATTGCTGTAAACTGATTTTCCCAATGCTGCGAGGTCCTACACAGTAGGAACTGGGTTACACCCAAACTTAAGCTTGTGAGAGACAGCCTGACTGACGAAAAGATTTTTTTAGTACTGACACTGAATACATATTCACTGTAAATCATTTATTGTATTTCAGAGTCCAGTAGGCAGTATCAACACGTTATAAATCGCAGAGAATGTAAACGTGAAAGCATATGTGGGAAGTCACAAGACATGTACAAGTATGTACATCTTAAATTTTCCAAGAAGTATTGCTATTAGGAAACTATAAACCGAACAACTACGAAGGGTAATCACATTGCTACGATTCCTGAATTTAAAAAAAGACTATTCATGCACACGTTGATTTAATGCAATAGAATGCAGTTAGTGTTATAAATGAATTACAAAATCAATGGCAAAATAAAAATGCATTCAGGCAGTTGTAGAGCTTGCTCCACTTTTACTGGGAGTTGTAAAGTATTCCAACTTTTCCAACCCCTTAATCTAAATGCATTTCCGTGAAGGCCTGAAAAGAATATGGTTAAAGTTGAAAGTAAGCTAGTTGCGTCATAAAATTAATTGATTTAACTTCAAGCTTGAAGAAGATGACTGTAAAGAGTATTAGGATGCATAATGAAGCCTACTACCTACTTTCGCCTTGTATTTTGTGAGTCACGTCTTAAACACATTACGATGACGTAACTTGATTTATTTACACATGAATTAAGTATTCAATCGTACAGCCAGTCAATTCTAACAATATGAATGATCATGAATGCGCAGTCAATCGTGAAAGAATGATATGACTCTTTCAAGACTTAAATAAAATGAA
>JAANSM010004389.1:0-11406 GCA_036850725.1 Orchesella villosa
TCGAATACAGCATCTCCCAAGATGTCATTACCGCTTGTAGAGTCATGGTCAAGGACCTTGAAGTGCCAGTACTGAAGATAAAAGAATTTAATGTTAATACATTTTAGCTCCTGAATTGCCTTCAATAATTCTTGACAAAAATAATTATTATTCCACATCCAAAATCTTTGGACTGAACTTACCTGATCTGTTCCCTTTTGGTAGTTGCTAAATTCAATGATGTCAGGCCAGTCAGCATTCTCCTTGTCGTCTTGCTTAGCGGTGGTATAAAAGAGAGTATCATTTCCTTCACGCCCGACTCTCCAGTAGCATTCAACGAAAGGATCGCTGGCTCCTCCGAAGGTGTCCATTTTTGGAAGGTTTCTGATCATATTCATAAATTAGTTGGTAAATTAGTGCTTATTGTGAACTCATTCTTTACGGGTTGTAGATAATATCAACCTCAATAATTTCAATTCTTGTTTACCTAGCATAAAGAGAGATTCTGACTGGAGTGGTCTTCTTGATGATCAGACTGCCCCCATCACTAAGCTTGACGGTGATATCTTGGTTATTTTTTAATACGTAGTCATCTACATTGACATCAACTTGACCAAGAGCGTCGTCCTTTCCAATCGTGTTGTGGCTCTTGGCTTCGAAATGCCATTGCTACACATAAAATTAGCACAAAGTTTTTATTGCAACCGAGAACAACAGAAAATCGTCAACTATCTGTTAACAGATTTCATATATTAATTAAGTGTACAGTAACTACACGGCGTTTAGTTATACCTGTCCAGTGCCTTTATTCCAGACAAACCAAAAAACATTATTGAATTGTGGGCTGGCATTGTCATCAAGGGTATCAGTCTGTCCTGCTCCAATAGGAGTCCAGTCAGCGGTTTGAGTAGTTCCAATCCTGTGGAAAACCTTGATGTATGGATCTGGCAAGCTGTTCTTCTTCTTTGCTGGCAAATCCCTAAAATTTCACATAAGAAATGTGTGAGCAAAACTCTTTCTTTCTGACAATTAAATTAAATTTTTGATTTCCATTTTTCTTACTTTGCTGCCAAAACAAATGTCAAATTGAATGAGTTCTGTGTTCCAGGAGCTGGTGTTGGTGCAACGGTGGTGGAGCTAGCAGATTTAGCGGTAGTCTTAGTATTTGCCGGCCATGCATTAGCACACCAGCAAATACTGCCCAACAAGGCAACTCCAAAGAATACTGAAAACTTTGTCATGATTGTTTCAAATAATGCGTACTAGAAATCGAGATCTGTACTTTGAGACGGTTGTCTGATGACTGAACCTTCTTCAATGATTTCCAGGGGAGAAAATAGTGAGACCCTAACCATTGTACCTGTCTTTTCATAAGAAATAATGAAATACATACATATTACATATAAGGCGTAGTAGTAATATAAATTATATACATTATTATGCTGTTTGCAAGCTGGTCTGGCCATCATTTTATGGAAAATAACCTCACTCACACATGACAGACTTACTGCAACAATGGGAAAACAATAACATGCTAGTGACTAGTGACATCAGAGAGAAGATGAAGAGGTACATGTCTCGTTGATATAGTGTGCGATGTGATGATCTCAGCGTAGTTAGTACAGCAAGTTGATGAATATTTATAAGAAAGTTAGAAGGATGAGGTCATCAAGCATAGGAGAATCTTGAAAGTCAAATCATATTCATTCGAGATTCGAGACTTGACTTCGACTTGGATACAGAAATATATAAGTGTAATAATAAAATATGCAAATAATGACAATCATGACAGAAGGTGGATGTGGATGTAAATTGTATGCTAACTTTATTTTATACAATGCTAGAATTGGAATATGAAGGCTACTCTGGTTGGCAAAAACAATGCTATGGACTCACGTTATTTTTGTGGCATCGGTGGTGGTATCATATAAATATAATTTTATAGCTGCAATCTGCAATTTGACTGGTTTCAAAGAAACGATTTGATTTGGCTCTGGAAAAAAGTGGTCAATGTAATAATAGCAAGTCAACCGGTTTGTGTGTGTTGTGTGTGCACATCAATTTTCGACGGACGCAAGCAGGAGCTCATAAAATTATGACATGTAAAACAATATGAATAGCGCATACAGGTAGGTGAGGGGTGTACGAAGAACATTCATAATTTGTGTGATCATATTTGATTTTTTATTTTTTTTTATTTACACATTTTTAGACGTTATGTAAGCCAGATTTCGTTGATTACTATGAACTAGAACAAACAAAATTTTATAATATCAGGCTTCGTGTAAACCTAAAAAGGTTTCATTACTTGCTGACGTACAACGTTGAAGATTGCGCATGCAATGCATGCAGATAATGCATGCTGCGCAGAAAAGTTGTTGAAATATCCAGAAGTGCAGTATAAAGTGGCTTTTGATTGAAAGCGATAATTACTTGTCTTGATGAAGAGCTTCTTGTCAACAATTTCATTATATTTGTCATTAGTCATTTGTGCTAAAAATTGACTTGTTTCATTATGACATGATGTCAACTCCTGTAAGACGCTTTAGTATTTAAGAGTGAGTAATTGTATGTAGTTTATAGCTTTCAAGAAGTAATAAAATATAAATTGTTTTGAAAAAAAAACTTGCCAATCCTTTTAATGATTCTCAGAAGCATATGTACATAAATAAGTTATATTAGCATTTCACATCATATCCGTAAACATTTTTAAGCGAGCATGCGTCATATATGAGTGCATATACGTAGTTAGCTGAAAGCTGATTATCTGATGCACCTAACCTCAAGATATGAGATCTCTATTAATTATTGATGCGCATAATAATATTTTCAAATGCTGCGGAAATTTTGCTTCGCTTTCTTGTAGTTATATATAAATCTCAGAAAAATTTACTGCTTAAAATGTTCCTGGCAATAACAGAATTGTATGTTATCATGTTATCAACCTGAATTCATAATTTTGTTCGAGTAACTGACGCTGCCGATGAATGCGGTGAAGTCAGACGGAGTCAGCAAAGGCATTATACTTGCTGAATTGATATTCACTTGCGCAATAGAGTCGAAGGTGAAATCAAGATACGCATTTTTACATGGTTAGTTTTTTTAGCTGCGAATTTTACATTGCGAAGATGCTGTGGCTGTTGGCTCATGATCTCATATGTTTACTCACACACCACAAACCAATATAATATGCATGTATGACTCGATAACATAAATGCAATTCAAGTTAGAAACAAAAAGAAGTTCGAGCACTTCAGTGTTAATTCTAGCAAGTCAAGAGAGCCTAGCGAGAAAATTAAGCATCATATTCAGTGCTGTTTCTTCACCTGCTTGTTAAAAGTCAATAAAATAATATTCATTAATATTGGTAATAATTGGTAATAATTATTTTCAAATTTATTTGTCATATTATAATACATGTGCAAGTAATATAAATATAATATAATCTAAACATCACACCCTCTTTGTTCCTTTTCAAAATTTTAGCTATCCATAAACCAATCAAAGTAAACATGGAGTTTCACCACATCCTCTACCTCACAGTGTTGCTTTGTCTCGTCAATTACGGCTCAACAGATGGTCAAAAAGACCATGGTGAAACCTGCTCTCTCAAATCTCAGATCGCCAACTTTTTTCGGGAAAATGATTCAGCCGAAGGTTGTATATCAGCAAAGGGCCTAGTTTGCGTTAACCACAAGTGCGTCTGCGCAGATCCAAGCAATGTTTACGAAGTAGTTACTCCAGACAATGGTATGCCATCAGCATCAGATATTGCATCTCAAGCTTCCAACTTTTTGAAGAATCTAGTGAAAATTAGCACGACAACAACACCTCCTTCTACAACTGTTGCTGGAGTTGCTGGAGGAAAATGTGTTGGAAGAGCTGGAAGTCCATGTTTCACCGCGACCAGTACTTGTGTAAAACATGCGAGCTGTGAAGGTAACCCTAAACTTTGCAAATGTCAAGGAATTTATAGCTCTAATGCAATGGGATACTGTAGCAAGACGGCGAGTGTTGTACAACAGGTTATAAAACAAACAGTTGGATAACAACATTAAATATTGTATAGTACTGCGGTTATAGCCCTTAATGGAAGGAAGCATAAAATAAACCATTCGAATTTTTTCAATATTTATGAGTATAAACGATTTTGTTAGTCAGCAATCTTTTTAATTGGAAATGTAACGTTAATGAATTTAATCAAATAATTCCACATTAGCATATTATTTTCCTGGTCTGAAGGTCATAAGAGTATAAACGATGTTGTTAGTCAGCAATATTTTTAATTGGAAATGTAACGTTAATGAATTTAATCAAATAATTCCACATTAGCATATTATTTTCCTGGTCTGAAGGTCATTTTTAAAACGTTCATGTTCTTTTCATAGGGGCTATATACAATCATTGGTACTTATATAATCCATCACATGGCTCTATTAATGAAGTTGTTAATCAGGTAATGGTTGTGTAAAGATTGTTAGTTACCCCACAAAGTAAACATGCTAAAGAAAATAATACTGATGGTGAGTGTGAGTACATATTACTATATAGCAAAGTGGGTTGTACAGAATTCGATTTGCTTCGTACAGTTACCTTGCTATATAGGATTAAATTTTTCTTCAAAATTTTGCTGCTTATATCCTATTCAAATACAATTATTGCTATTAAGTAATTTCAAATGTTACTGTCGCCAACAATATTGCCAGTATATAAATATGATGACATTATTTAAGTTACGATCAACTCTGGACATTAATTAAATAATTACTACTTATAAGTTAGAGCTCAGGAAAAGCTACTTTTATGTAATTTACTAAATAATTAGTAGTTATAATACAGTTAAAAAATTATATACGCTCGTGATGTGTCGAAATTTCATTACCAAGTAGTGCTGAACAGATAGTGAGAATGACTATGACCTATGCCTATGACTAATGTTGCGTGTTAATAATTGAACAGGAAAGATATCCATGTTCCATGTTCCATCCATGTTCCAAATCGATACCTATACGTACTTACTCATGTTGTATGTTCACCTTGTAATAATTTAAGAATCAATAAATAAATTAAAGCAATCAAACAACATTATGCGTACCTAACAAAACTTTTCCTGTAATTCGTATTTATTACTACAAGGGCATCACCGAAGTTCTGAGTAATATGTTAATTACATGTTATTTTTGCATTATTTAGCTTAGAACAGAACAAGGACTCAATTGTTGATCATATCTTAATAAACTTGTTTTTAAGTTTGTTGACATGTGACATTCAAGGAAGGTTTTGAAAAGTTGACATTGGGTTATAGTTACGAGCAGTAGTTTCTAGACTGCCTTTACGGCAGTTTGTTTTTGATAACCATGGTCAAGAGGACAATGTTAGAACGGTTGATTCAATATCTAGTTTTGTGGGGATGCACTGCATCAATTCCAAAAGTAAAATCTGTACAATCGATTACTTCAATATCTCACCCTTCTAAAATTCAACGAAACAGTAAACTTTGCTCCATCATTTCATCTGGGTTTGATTGCCACTGTTCAACTACGCTACTGCTACCAAATTCCAAGCAGAAAGTGATTATTGAGATTACATCTGTAGATCTCATCCTTCCATTTTGCTTGACGACTTCGTACATAATTTACAACAATTTTGAAGTGTATGATTTTCGAGTGTCGGCGGGTGTATTGAGTGATAATGTTACAAGTAATCTTGGATATTGGCGATTTTCTCTGAAAAACATTAAAAACTGTGTTGCCTTCTTCATCTTCAAATCTGTCACATTTACTGAATCCCTGGAGCTAATCGATCGACTCGGGTTATGGAAATAATGATCAAGCTGTGTTTTATCTTATTAATCCTAAAAATGATGTTCCTAATGGATTTAAAAGCTACCTTTACAAAGGCACAAAACTACTTCCTGAAATTATGGCAGCTGTCGTCCTTCTCACATTACCCTTAATGAAAATAAATTACCGTCACTTCATTTCCGTGTTTGCAATTTATTGCCACTTTTGTCCTGAAGAACAGAAGTTTTTATTTATTCCAATTCCAAGCAACTCAACGTCAACCCAACCCATTACCCATTCAGAAATCCTCTTGATTCACCAACAAAACAACGGAAATGGCCATGGTCATCCAATCTATCACATGACAATTCACGCTCAGGCTTACCAAGTCTACCAAAAACCAGTATGTCAAATTAAAAACACAATTTCTCTCCGAGTTTACTCATTCCTTGCATGTGACACCAAGATTATAATGAGTGACATAGGGCGGATTTTAAATATGACGGTTGTGGGTGTTCCACATTACAACTCTGCAAAAACGCTTGAATTCTCACTTAGAACGATGAAAATTGGACTTGTCCGCTCTATAATCAACCCAAACATTAGCACACAAGTTACAGTGAGCTTCACACCTCTTGTTGGAGATCGAACATTTTCACTCCTCCACTGCGTTCCAGCGCTGAAAGCGACCTTAATTAAATACGATAATTACTTCACCGCCTTCGACATCCCCACTTGGATAAGCATTCTTGGCATATTCCTATTATACATTTATATTACAAAAAGTTTTTGGCATGGTGTAGATCTCATCTGCTTCCTTATAAATGCCACAGCACAACTCCCACATAAACCAATTTTGTGTTGGGCATTTCTCCTCGGAATCACCATGATTAGCAACATCTATGAGAGCATACTGGCCACCGATTTTTATAGATATGTTGACCTAGAAAACTTACAAGATTTGCTGCAAAATGGATACAAAATTAGAGTGAGTAATGAGCTACATCCTTAACAGGACTTTGGACTCTAATTTCATGCTGGATAAGTATCGAGCTGTTTATTCTAGCTACAAAAAGTCTTTTTATACAACAGGTCAAAGTCCCATTTATACTGGTGTAAAATTGAGTAAATTTTTGGAAAATATGGTGAAGAACAGGACGATGGTGATGGTAAACAATTTTGAAGCTCGATCACTTCCCTTATTAGATGGGAAAGTGAAATTGATTGATGACAAATTTTGTAGTTTATTTCCATATCACGCTATACCATTCCGGTTAGGGATTTATACGTGGTCGTTCCTTTCATTGAGGTCAAGAGATAGGATTTCAAGGTTGAGGGATCACGGGATATTGCTAAGGTATGAAGAATTTGCAGTATGGGTGACAAAATTGATTATGAAGGAGAAGGAAAAACTGTATGCGTCTAAGTGGGCATTGGTTGTACTTGATCCTAAAGTTTTTGGATTTAGTGATTCGATAAGATTCATTTGTGGTTTTCAAATTGGTGTGCTCCTAACAATTTTAAGGGGTTTTCTACTTATTCATGGATATAACTTTTTAAAGAGGTGCATTCATGAGAGTATTGCAGTTGTGGTAAGATTTTGTCATTTTGTTTAGTGGTGACCTGGTTCTTTTACAGGATTGAGTGATGCGTTTAGCATCATCCAAATGTTTATCCTGATCCTGATTGACATAATGTTGATTACCAAAATCCAAGTTATTATGTGTGTCCATCTGATAAAAAAGATAATAGAATTGGATCAAGTTATTTTCATGCTACGTTCAATTAAAGTTGTGATGATTTAGACATTCTTTTTGCTTTCGTAAAAGCTGAAATTGTTGGTCACTCCACCATCTCGAAACTGGTGCATTTAAAAAATAAAATGTGGATTTTGATTTGGAGCCCGATTTTACTGCTGGGCAGTCTAATTTCTCTAGCCCTCGCTAGTAATCCAGCATTCCCAGGTTGGTATGCAGACCCTGAAGGAATCGTGTATGGAAATCGGTACTGGATATTTCCCACGTATTCTGCTCCATTCGACGAACAAACTTACTTTGATGCGTTCTCCAGCCCAGATCTCGTTACTTGGACAAAGCATCCCAGAATCCTTGATACGAACGAAGTGACATGGGCTACGAGAGCCATGTGGGCACCTTCTGTTTTTGAACATGAAGGAAAATACTACTTTTTCTTTGGTGCGAATGATGTGCATGAAGGGGAGGTGGGAGGAATTGGTGTCGCCGTTGCGGATAAGCCTGAAGGACCTTATAGGGATATCTTAGGGAGGCCTCTGATTAACGACATTGTCAATGGTGCTCAGCCTATCGACCAGTTTGTGTTTAAAGATTCGGACGGCCAGTTCTACATGTTTTATGGGGGCTGGAGTAGATGCAATCTTGTGAAGTTCAACTCAAATTTTACGGCTCTTGTTCCCCTTCCCGATGGAAGCTTGTTTATGGAGGTGACTCCACAGGACTATGTTGAAGGGCCCTTCATGTTTATCAGGAATGGAACTTATTATTTCATGTGGTCTGAAGGTAAACACGAGAAATTAATAAAAATTGAGTCAATTTTCGATAAAAGGATGAGATAAACTTAATAAATTACCATTATTTATATAATGCAGGTGAATGGGCAGGCCCTGATTACCGCGTTTCATATGCCATGTCAAATTCTGTATTTGGACCTTTTCAACGTATTGGAACAATTTTGGAACAAGACGCAAGTATTGCCAGAGGAGCTGGTCATCACAGTATCATCAAGGTTCCCAATGAAGACAAATATTTTATCGTGTACCATCGTCGCCCTCTCAATGAAACTGATATGAATCATCGGGAGACTTGTATTGAAGAGATGAACTTTAATAATGATGGAACAATTCGCCCTGTTAAATTGACTATTGAGGGGGTTACTGGCCCTGCTTTACCATAAACTGTAATTCTTAAATATTATTTTTACGCATATTCAACGCTTTTAATAAATATATACTTTCGTGAATTAAAGCTTTCCGTAGTAGGTCTCTACTCTCCATTTGTTGTACGGGAAATGTACTTAAGGAAATTTGGTATCGTATTAATTATAGAATATATTAGTTCATATTCTGATGTTGACGTCATAATAGTTGTTTAACCTTAATTAAACAAAACACATTATGTCTTTTACAACCATACAGAATGCAAGGGTACTAAAAGTTACTACTAATACATATGCCCACTAACCAGAAAAATCAATGAGGATTTGGAAGCTGCTGAATAAGTGAAGCATGTATCTTTAAATTGTTAGTTCCAGTATTTCGGCTTATATGCAAGTTTGTAAAATATATTGAATGAATCATCATTTCATGCCTTACTCTACAAGGAGGAAGACACATATATTCCCAAGAAAAATGCTTTACTTGTAACTTGTAAGTGTGAATGTCTGTATGAATTACTAGATACTAGGTATATACCACTTGAGAACAAGAACCTCTTTGTTTATAAAGCAATGCCAACCTAGCCATCTCACCATGTACCACGTCTCCACCAAGTAAGTGTAGTCACTGAGTATATTGAAGGATGCGTGTGACCAACCTTTTAACAAACATAACATACAAAACAAAATCATACGATGTTCACACTCACCCTATTTGGATTACATATGATATGATATATTAAACACATATTTATACTAGCCAAGTCGTCAGTGAAAGTCCACCAGACACCATCCCATGTGATTCGTTATTGGGGTAGGATGACGAATTATTGTAAATATAATTTTAACAAGAAACATTTTTAATGCGTAATCCAGTCTAGCTAATCAAAATGGTATAACTTATACGCATCCAGAGAGAGAACCACTTTTTATTTACTTTACCTAAAAACACGATTGTAGCCCAAATAAAACAAAAATTGGTGCTCGTAACTCACTCTACCCTGCTCTGTGCCCTCAGACGGGAATCTAACTCAACACTTGTTTCGTGAAACTCGTGCTTCCTACACATCCTGGACTAGTCTCTGATTCTATTCAGATTAAAAAATGTTTAAGTTAAAGCTGACGGGACTGTTTCTGCTAGGGCTGTGCTTGTCTGTGAAACCAATTGCTGGGATTCAAAATGACGGTAAGTTTAACAAACTTAATAACTTCCCTCTTTTGTTTTTAAGAAAGAATCGAAGTAATATTTTCGGAATTTTGACTTTCGCATGAATTCACAAATGGGATTTGGAATTTGCAGAGAATTCTTTGGACAAGGAGGCTGAAGTATGTGTACAGTTTGGAGATTACCTGAGCAAGCTCATCCTTAAAATTATTAATGACCTCAAGCAACACATGCATGATGGAATCCCATCCCTTGGAATACCCCCCTTGGACCCACTTCAACTTGATGACAACTCCTTCCATGTCTCAAAATCTTATCAATATGATATTGCAGGGAATACTCGGTGAGCTACTTGTTTTGTCTTAACATTTTATAGCAAGAAATCAAAAATTAACTTGCATATGAATTTTCAATTTACTAAAGTATAAATTATTTTTGCTCAAAATTTTCAGACGATCACAGATAGAAAATCTCCGAGAGTTCAACGTTACACATATTTCGACAAGCATTCTCAGATTACAAGTGAATATGTCCATTGACATACCTTTCGTTCTCGTCACAGGTAAAATTACGAATATTATACAATATAAAATCACCGTAATCGCATCTCTTTGCATCTTGTGAAAATTCCTTCTGTAAATTAAGAAATTTCAAATGGTTTTGTATTTTAGGTAGATATAGCTTGAGAGGGAAATTAATCAACGTCATCCCAGTATCAGGAAATGGTCCTTTCATTTTGAAACCGGAGGATGTGACAGCCAGCATTACCAGCGAATTGAAGCTGGAACACAGTCATTTCCAAATGAAGTCAATGGATTTCAATCTAGACATGCGTGATCTTTTCGTTCAGTTCCAAGGTTTATATGGAGGAAATTCTGTTGGCAATTTGGTCAATAAGCTGTTAAACAAATTTGGTTTGGGATTGTATCACAAAATCGAGTCAAAACTTCATGAGAGTCTTCGGGTGGCCCTCATGACAGTGANTTGGTTTGGGATTGTATCACAAAATCGAGTCAAAACTTCATGAGAGTCTTCGGGTGGCCCTCATGACAGTGATAAACGAGAAACTGAAGGTAAATTTATTGATAAAAATACATAAAAATAGTTTAATATTTTCCTTGTTCCCAAATGCTACAGTTTAAGTTTTTTTTGTCTTTTGCAGGAAATTCCTCTAGTGCAGCTTGTAGGAGGAATGAATTCACCTTGCAGAGAACAGTTTGAGAATGTCCATGCACCAAATGAAGTTCATTTATTCTAATGTTATTTAATTATTATATTTTTTATTCGTATCTACTTACTATAAACTTTTCCTTTACTGAAATAAATACCACGCATATCGCGAACGATATATTATGATATTGATGACAGATAAGCAATCACTGATAAAGCAGTCAAGCTAAGTTTCATTCAAATAAGCCATCCCAAACTCAAACTCACTGTCACTACTTTCACTTGATATTTTGATTCAAGCTAACTTAATCGATTTACATTTATGAGGGAAGATTTCAAAATGCGAGCACCAGCATTTGTATTATTGCTTCTTTTCGGCGTCAATGGGGTTCTTGGAGG